>JANEHU010004881.1:0-69096 GCA_027563435.1 Nasonovia ribisnigri
ATTACTCAACCTACTACAGTCATCACTGAATGATATAACATTAAATATTACACAGGGCTCGGACGTTTATGTCTTAACATATTTCAGAATTATACCAAAATGTTCTATTTTACCTTTGTATATAATAATATTATTGTAATTGTATTGCACTCTTCCAATATAGAATGATGATTTAAGATATTGTGTGTGGTCCTCGGAATTGCTACTATAAATATATTGATATAGACTTGCATTAAGACTTATTAAAATTAGACTTGCAATTTATTACATTGTTGTTATTGAGACATCCAATCATTAAAATAATAATAAAATAAAATATAAAAACATCCAAATTTAATTTTATATCATTCAGTAATTTAACTCTATACCGGTAGCAGAGTAAGAGTGTAATCAACACGTCAAAAAACACGTCAATAGACATGTATGAAAGTACTAATAAAACATTATTATGACATCGCAAGGTTGATTAATTCATATTCCCATTTTCTATGTACCCATATACTTTAAATACACACAAAAATAAGCTTATTACACTGTCCTCACTCACACACACATTTATGATGTATAATAATAATAATATTATATATTATGTTAATTATACTCTCATTATATTACATTTCAACGAATTCCTTTACTTAAAATATACTATTTCCTATTGATCAATACAATCGATTTAGTTCTAAGTAATATATAATTCATATGGTCAATACTATCACAGCTCCACTTATCTCAGACCAACTTCGCAATTACAATTCACAGTTATTTGTACACTGGTATGTGTTTAATATATGAATATATTAACATGTCTATATTTTTTCCAGGAATATGCGTGCGGTGTGGCTGGCAGAAAGAGACCTAGCCGACGCAGATGCCGCTGGTGTGCGACCTAGGCCAGTATGCATTTCGTCGAAGACAGGGCCCGGGATCGTGGGAGAAACAACCTGCCTACCGCCAATGAAGTCGCGGCAGTGTTCGTAGGTGAGGACGGTCGTCCTCCCAGAAACATCAATCTGGTCATCTACGACACGAACCAAATCAACCCGCAACACAGGATGCAAAATATACCAGCGGGTTAGTTGATAAATATTTCATAGAACTTTTCTATAAACACAATATTATTAACACTGAGAATTTAATTACTTCCTTTTTGCCTATTGTACGCTTTATGGGTAGCGCACACACACACACACATAATATTATAATAGATGTCACAATTTACACTGAATATTATAACCGTTAGTAATAAAGAGTAAAAATTACACACCCCATCATATAAATTTAAAACTACAATTTCATTAGGTACCTCATAAAGTCATAACTAATATGTAGACCGACCTTAACCCTCTCACTTATGTAGTAATACTTTTTAAATTAACAGTTTAAATTCATTATATTTATGTGATAAAAGAAAAGCCATTATACTATAATATATACATTTCATACAGCATGGATCAACAAATTACCTAGGTTAGGTAAATTAACAAATGTCTCATCAATTTTCCTCCTAAATAAATTATATTCATTTTGTACTGATAGTATTTAGGTAGTTTTTTATGTTATGAAATGTAACCATGGCTTTAATTGTACAGTACCTACACACACACACACACACACCTCTCTAATGACAATAAGTAGTGTTATGTTTTGAATGTTGTGTACTAGATAATATTTTATCATTAGTCAATCCTATAGTTACATTACTCCAATGCTTCATTCACTGTGTTCTTTTCTTATTTCATAATTTGTTTATACTTAGTAATTGACAAATATGCACTATTCATATATTTATTAACACTTGAAATACAAATTATCTGATCTTAGAGTTTATTTTATAGATTACCTTTCTTTTGCGGTTCTACAAATTATGTTACTATTTATAATAATACTTTATAATACTTTACCAATGCTTTAGATTCAATGTGTTGTTTTATTTTTAATAATTCGTTTTTAACTTTATATGTAGGTTGTACTATGTACTATGTATTATAGATTATATTATGTACTACCACAGAGAGTATAATAATAATTGATAAAGTGTCATTATAGGTATTACATTTAAAATTTTTACTATTCCATTGTTATTAGAATATTGTTATACTTCTACAAGTGTGTCCACAGTGTTATTTTACTCACTTACTTTTTCCTACCACCTAGCACATGAATATTTATTATATTAATTTTTTAAGGTTTTTAGAGCATTTATACTTCTGTATAATGTCATTTGTGTTGTATGGGTATTATTATTATTAGATTCAATACGTTATTTTGTTTTTTTTTTTATTTACTATAATTTAATACACCATTCATACATTCATTTATTTTTAATAATTACCACCAAGTGTCTAAGAGTTTTGTAATTATAATTATATTATTATGTGGGTTGTACTCTATGTTGTATATGATATGTAGAAATGAGTTAACATTTCTCCCACATTGTATGTCTACAGCTTTACCATTCTTATATATATTATTATATTATATACAGGGACTTATGTATCCATTAGATTCACTATGATTATATTTTACTAACACCTAACCATAGGTAACACCGGTTAGATTAATACCCTGTTGTGTTCTTCATTAACAGTTAAAGTATAGAGTACAGTTTTCAAAAAATTAATTTTTAGGTTCTTAGTTTGATTAAATATTTCAATTAGCTTTACTTAAAAATTATGTACTTGATATCCACACAACACAAGGGTAACTCCATACCCTAACTCTCTACAAAGTATTGATTTAGCTTTTCACTTAAAATAATATATACCATTCGTTACATTTCTCAAGGGTCGTATCACGCGGATCCGATGTTGTATCCGCTGTTTTTCCCACACGGCGAAGCCGGTTGGCATAACGGGATGTTGCAAGAGGGCATCCGACAAAATAATGTCAACACTCGGAACAGCATCAGAGAGTTTGTGTGCTACCGCCTGGCTGTTCGATATCAGGGAAATAACGATGAGAGACATGAACTATTTAGTTTATTACATCAAGGTCGTTTCTTGCTACAGATGTATGTTTGCGACCAGTACGTTCGAATGGAATCGAACAATCTCAACTATATCCGTTTGAATCAGAGGGATCTCCTCGCTGAGGCTTATCAAGGGCTCATGGATCACGTGAACCAACAGCTACACGTGGATCCAATGGCGGTCGGACGTAGGATCATTTTACCGTCGACGTTTGTGGGCAGCGACCGCTTCAACAAAATGTGCTATCAAGACGCTATCACCATAGTCCGTTCCAAGGGTAAACCTGACGTGTTCATAACTTTTACGTGCAATCCCAGGTGGTCGGAGATCACTGACAACCTGGCGGTTCACAGCACAGCAAGCGACAGGCCTGACCTGGTGGGCAGGGTTTTCAACAGGAAACTAAAGCAGCTACTACGTGACATAACTGTTAATCGTGTGTTTGGTAATGTCGGCGCTTACGTTTATAGATAAGTTTCGCACGGCGGCGGACGTCGACGAGGTGGTTTGCGCCTTCCTGCCGGACCCGGCAACCGACAGGCGCTTACACGCCTGCGTGACGTCCCACATGATACACGGGCCTTGTGGAACAGTCAACCCACAGTGTCCGTGCATGGCGGACAACAGTTGTACCAAAAATTTTCCAAAACCGTACGCAGAAGAGACTGTGTACGTTGCGGACGGCGGTTATCCAAAGTACCGCCGACCGGACAACGGCCGAGTGGTCCTTGTGCGAGGTCACGAGGTCGGTAACGAGTGTGTAGTGCCGTACAACCCTTACCTTCTGGCCAAGTACGACGCACACATCAACGTCGAAATCTGCACTTCCATAAAGAATGTCATGTATATTTACAAATACATATACAAAGGGCACGACCGTGTGACATTGGAAGTGCAGGACCAAGATGAAATTGCCAAGTGAGTCTTTACCTTACACTACACTTTTACCGATATAAACGTTATTATAATTATTTAATTTCATAATTCACATATTTCTAAATTTAAAAGTGCAGGTAATTTTTAAATTTTAATACCTACACACAAGTTGCACATGTACCTACACACCATAGTTGCAAAGTGAAACACACTTATATTGATTTAATTGATATTCAATTGATAATTGACATCAATACAGTGTCTAAGAGCTGTACAATTTTATTATATTATTATATTAAGTTTTTTAGGTTTTTAATACATTCATCAAGACTTTACATTAAAAGCGCTGTTTCTATTAAATTAAATCATTTTATTAATTTTATTTATTATTAACGGTATTTATTCAACGGTATCTAAGAGTTATATAATTATGTATACATAGGTTGTACTATATATGGTAGATTTTATTATGTACTTCTACAGAGAATTAGATTGGTGGTCTACATTTTACACCGGTTACATTAACTATTTTACTCACTATTTACAACGTAGCACATGGACATTTATTTTATTAATTATTTTTAGGGCACTTGTATACATTCACCTTTTATGTTTTTTTACTTTTGTATAATATCATTTGTGTTGTTTAGGTATTATTATTATTATTATTACACTCAATTAATTATTTTATGTTTTCCATTCAAGCCTTTTATATACATTGCATATTGCATATAGTATTGAAGTAGTCATTTAAATTAAATCACCATTCATTTATTTATTTTTCATAAACTAAGAGTAAGAGTTATATATGTATACAAAGGTTTTACTATATGTTGTATACGTGCGTGAAGTTGGCACCACCACTTTGTGCTACAAACTTCTAACCTCGGCAAATATTTTGCAAATTATTTGCTAAAATTTGCTATGCAATTTTTAGAATTTGCATACCCGCTCAATCCACGCAAAAAAAATTTTCTCTTGGTGGTGCCAACTTCACGCTGGCACCACCACTTTGTGCTACAAACTTCTAACCTCGGCAAATATTTTGCAAATTATTTGCTAAAATTTGCTATACAATTTTTAGAATTTGCATACCCGCTCAATCCACGCAAAAAAAAATTTTCTCTTGGTGGTGCCAACTTCACGCTGGCACCACCACTTTGTGCTACAAACTTCTAACCTCGGCAAATATTTTGCAAATTATTTGCTAAAATTTGCTATGCAATTTTTAGAATTTGCATACCCGCTCAATCCACGCAAAAAAAAATTTTCTCTTGGTGGTGCCAACTTCACGCTGGCACCACCACTTTGTGCTACAAACTTCTAACCTCGGCAAATATTTTGCAAATTATTTGCTAAAATTTGCTATGCAATTTTTAGAATTTGCATACCCGCTCAATCCACGCAAAAAAAATTTTCTCTTGGTGGTGCCAATTTCACGCTGGCACCACCACTTTGTACTACTTTTTTAGTAACGCAGCAGTAATTGCATTACATTTTACTTTAAGTAATGCAATTGTACAGTGGCGGATCTAGGATTTTGTTTTTTGGGGGGGGGGGGGGCAAAAAACCGTTACATTATAGGTTAGGTTTGATTTCGCGGTTGACTTATAAATATAAAGTATAATATAATTAAATATTAAGTATCAAAACAAATTCAGAACCTGAATTTTTCGTAAATCGTGATTATAAATTTAAGTCACGGTTCTTACACATCTTATGGGCCAAAGGGGGGCAGGCCCCTCTGCCCCCCCTTAAATCCGCCACTGCAATTGTAGCGCAATTACTTTTTAAAAGTAATTTGTACGAAGTAACGCACTAACGCGTTGTTTTCCACGTTTTTTATTAAAATAATAGTTTTGTAAGTATTACAAAAACAAGCCGATAAGATATTCCAGAAAAATCAAAAATCAATTTTATTTATTTTTGATTCTGTCGATTTTGATAATAGGTAACAATATTATTAAACATTCAGGATTTAATGTTATTACTTCATTAGCAGAAGAAAAGAATTCGGCATAAAAATAAAGTTCAATTTAAATGAATTATGAGTAAACTTCCACATTTAAACTGATTATACACTATACTTAAATTAATTTTAAAATTAAAAATAACTGACATTCTATTGTTGTGTTAATGAAATTGGGTATTATGGTATATGGCAATATTACACTGCATCATTTAGTTTCACTTGGTTCGTGGCTAAATAACTTACATTACTGTTGTATTTAGTATTATAGACTTGTGTATAGTTTGAGTTTAAACCATATAGCCATAATATAATAGATTAATTAATGATTGTGCATTTTCATATTATTTTATACAATAAGTCTATTATCACTAGGTCTATGATTGTAAAATACATCATAATATGAATTTAATACGGTTAAAAAAAAAATGATAACTGTTATCATAGATTAAAAAAAAAGTTACGGTATTTGTAACGCACTACTTTATTTATGAAAAAGTAAGGTAACGTAATAAAAATAATTTTAGGTAACGCAAATGTAATTTAAATAAAAACATTTGAAGTACCTAACGAGTATTTTTAAAAGTAATTTACCCAACACTGCCTATCTGGCTATATTATGTAATGAATTATGTGGAGTTTTGATTTTTAATTGTATTTTAACATAATTGTTTATTGATTAATGATTATTATAATGATGGTCATGAAGTTAGCCCCCCACTTTGGCGGATTCGATTCAAACCAGCACCAATATTTAGCAAATTAATTGCAAATAATTGCAAATTGGTTTTTAGAATTTGCAAATTTAGTGCACGGTCGCAAACTAAAAAAAAGATTTGGGGGGCTAACTTCATGCAGCCCCCCCACTTTGTCCGATCCGTTCCAAACCAACGCCAATATTTAGCAAATTAATTGCAAATAATTACGCATTACGAAAACAAGGTCCATAAACAGCGATCTCTCCCAATAAGTACCTAACAGTTATAATATTATATTCCATTACGATTTTAGATATTCCGAAAAATGACATCGGAAAAATAATATTATGAGTCTTACATAGACAATACAATATTGTGTAATAAGTAATAATACTTTATATTTTGAGCACACTGTAAGCACCCTGATAGACCGGAAAACAAATCACATTATTTCTAATCATAGGTCACATTAGATCGTTTTGTTGGGACTGGTTGATTCCTGTCGCTGACCGACAGCAACATGTTGTGGTCGGGGGATTCAAATCGGCGGGATGTTTAAACAAAAGACATTATATTATCATACCGTGCTTGACACACAGTCCTTTGTGGTTTTTACGAAATGTGTTTTGATTAATTTATTTTATTCATTTCGGACGTATCAATTTATAATATTGTGTTAGTACATTGGTCATTTGCTTGCCACATTTGGGAAATGGAGAAAGAAAAGGTAAGTTATCGTTGATTGTTTATAAATTATATTAATTTAATAAACCTAGAAGTAAAAAACTAATTAAAAAATTATCACAAGAATTGACTTTAATTTAATAATCAATAATATAATATATTATACGTATATTGTACAATTATTTACATTATTTAAAGTTTTTATAGGTAAGGTTAAAAAAAGACAAAGACTTGGTTTATGTATTAATATTCGAACTATATAGTATATATACAAATTATGATTACACATTACCTCTTACTGTTTTTAACAAATATAGTGATTTATTATGATAGTGGTTGGGATTTTATAGCACTTAATATTGCGTAAATATTCAAAATTAATTTTTTAATTTCAGTTTTCTGAATCTTGAAACACATTTCACACTTTTTTTGGCTATTACTTAATCATTTTATAAGTAATATGCTAATGGCTATATAATCCTAAACCTGATTATGATTACTAGGGCTAAAAATTTCTAGTTTTTTCTTATTTATCCAGAAAGGTTGCAGAACAAGGTGAGTGATGTATAAATATGTTTCATAGCGATAATACGTTACACTGAACATTTTATTTTGCATATCAGAATCGTTTTTTATATACAATGATTATTGAATTGAAATTTAACATAACCATTACAGTGATTCTCTAGACACCTAATGTACAACAGAGCGTAATAAACAGTGTTGAGAATAGATAACGAAAATTTCATCTAGATAAGATACAGATAATTTTATAAAAATTTATCTAGATACAGATAAAGATAAATATATTTTACATTTATCTAGATAAGATAAAGATAATCTAACTTTATCTAGATAATATTGTAGATGAAAATTTTTTAGTATAATATTCAAATAACAAATAACATTTGTTATTTGAATATTATACTAAAAAATGTTTGTACTTACTATGGAACTTCTTTACCTATGTGAAGTGTGAACATAAAGTAACTTATAGTTAATAGGTACCTACAACCTACTACCTATCACATGTCTAATCAATAAACAGTCTTTTCGTATGGAAAGCTATTTTTAGTGTTTTTCCATATGTATAGCCTAGGCGAATAATTTAAAAACAATTATTGTTGAAATCGTCAACCGTTAATACCCGCATCGTTTATAAATAGGTACTAGTATAGTAGTATTTATAATCAATGATACCATGAATTCAATTTCAATAATATTATATTATAATATTATTTATATTATTATTTTGTATGGCGACTGGCGAATTAATCACGTGCGCCTTTATCTTCGAAAACGCAGCGATTAAAAATTAAAATATATCGCCTAGTGTCTAATGTCCTAGTTTATAAGTCTAAAGCCACTTAGGTCTTAGGTTAAAACTCATTATGAATATAATATGTACTGTTGGATAATGTTCTGTCCTCGGCTTTGATAGAAAATTTTAGTAAAAAAATTAATATTATTCATGAAAAATGTATACGATTTAAATAAATTTATCTAGATAAATTTATCTAGATAAGAAAATATGTCATCTTAGATAACCAATAGATAAATGGCAAAATAGTAATCTAGATAAGATAATAGATGAGTAATTGTTTATCTAGATAATTATCTAGATAAATTTATCTAGATAAGTCTCAACACTGGTAATAAATATTAAATTGTAAATATAATCCCCGAAATCGTAAATCCAGAAAATATGAAATACTGTTTCTCTAAAATTAACCAATATAGTGATCGGTTTTCACTACTTTTATGATGATTTCTTTAAGTTATTATTGATGTAGTTTAAGAATCTATAAAACAAGAATTGAAATTTGGTATTTACCATTAGATATTTAGCGGGTATTATACGTTATAATACAAAAATGAAATCGTTGTTACACGTATTTATGTTTTTCGCTAGTAGGTACTATATTATAGGTACAATATTGCACATATCATGAGAACAAAAAAAATAGGGGGTGTGTTGATGAAGTGGTGCGAAAATTCAAACTGTTGTCTTTAACATCCAGTGTACTATTATGTGAAACTAACTATTGTGAGTACTATAATAATATTATACCATGTTTGAAAAAAATATTCTTAATTATTAGAAATAACTACCTACGAACAACCATAATATTATTTTGTTTTAACAGTTCAACACACACAAATAACTTGTAAATAATATTATTATTACCATTAATTAGTATTTTATACATAGTTTTGTAATTTTGTACATATTTACGTGCGTGAAGTTGGCCCCCCACCTTGGCCAATTTCTATGAAAATTATTTAATCATTTTTCAAATAATTTACAAATATTTGCAAATTTGTTTTCAAAATATAAAAATATATATAAAAATAAGATTTGGGAGCCATAAGATTTTGTTATTTTATTCTATTTAGGTTTTTTATTTTTTTATTTTTTTATTCAATTTATGTTTTTTATTTCTATTCAAATTATTTTTCAAAATAATTTTGTTTTGAGCTCCATTTCGACAGCATGTATATTTTTGATTTTTCCAATTTTGATATATACGTTATTTTTCGGATAATTTGCGTAATTTCGTGGACTAAATTTCAATTTTTGCGGACAAATAGTTTTTTAGCAAATCTAAAATAACTGTTGACATGCTGGTGAAATGGTTCGAAAAATTAAAAAATTAACCTACTTCATTTTTTACTATGCCATCATTTTGATGATAAATCACGCGATTTTGCGGAATAGTTTTTAATTTTTGTGGACAAGTAATTTTTTAGCAAAAATTAAAAATTTAAAAATTAAAATTAAAAAGTTAAAAAACTCACTCAAAAATTTTTGTGGATAAGTTGCACGATATTGCAGCCTAATGTTCATTCAATAAATATAAATGCAAAATTAAAAAGTAGAAATTGAATAAGGAATGTTAAAATAACCAAATTCATAAAAAATTTGAAATAAAAAAAATAAATATTAAATTGATAAAAAATGTACTATCATTATTATATTTGTAATCCTAATTGTAAACATTTAATCTATATTTATTAAAAAATCTATTCAATAAAAAATCTTTTTGATGAAAAACTAAATACATTTAATTTATATTTATTAAAAAATCTAAACTTAAAAAAAATAATCTATATTTAATACAAAATCTATTCAATAAAATAATCTGTTTGATAAGAAATCTAAATACATTAAATCAATATTTAATAAAAAATTTATTCAATAAATAATCTGTTTAATAAGAAATCTAAATACATTAAATCTATATCTAATAAAAAATCTATTGAATAAAAAATCTGTTTGATAAAAAATCATATTTTTTATTCAATAAATTTTTTTGTCAAATATAGATTTAATGTATTTAGATTTTTATCAAACAGATTTTTTTATTGAAGATATATTTTACGAAATAAAGATTTTTTATGGAATTTAGATTTTTTATCAAATAAAGATTTTTCAAAATTATAGGTTTTTTTAATAAAATATAGATTTTTTATTGAACATGTTTTTTATGAAATAAAGATTTTTTATGAAATTTAGATTTTTTATTGAATTTAGATTTTTTATTGAATATTATAATAATATTTTAAAATTAATAAAAAGCCGTTTAAAAAATGTAATTTGGAGAAAAAAAATGTTATTTTAATAAATGATTTAATTCAAATAATTAAAATAAAAACCCCAGTTTATTAAAAAAACTATATTTGATATGAAGGATCTAGGTACATACTTAATTTGAATAAAAACCTAGCTACATATTTCTTAGTAAAATTATATTTTTTTATAAAATACATTTTTTTTAATAATTTAGGCTTTTGTTACTATACTTCTCTATTTTTATTTATCTTTTTCTATTAAGATTTTTTATTCTTATTCAATTTTTTTAGTACTAGAAAATATAAATTATCTGTCAAAACAAAAGTCTAAACTTATTTAATATTTAAAAAAAACATAACCTACTTTGTAAATAACAAACATGTAATATGAATATAATGTCATGTTTAAATATTTTAGTTTGTATATAAAGCCAATTAAATGAAATCTAATTCGAATAAAAATATATTAATTCAAGAAATAAAAATCTGTATTTTATAAAAAAAATTAATTTGATGAAAAAAAATGTACTTATAACTTACCTACACATATTGTGTAAATTGTGTGCTCAATATAAATTCTTTCAGTCAATGATTGGTGTTGTCATTAAATAATAATTTGTACAAGAGATATGTAAGGTTTGTTGAATTTTAATTTGATTATGATATGAGTATTATAAAATGTATCCACCTTATTAAATTAAGAAGTTATGCAATACATATTATGACTATACTAATAATAGAAAATTAAAGTTTTAGCATAAATTATTGAATTTTATGGAAATAATTTTTTACAATATTATGGTCTTACGAATATAAGCTAGAACAATAAATTTTAGTAATGATTTTGGGTTTTGTAATATATAAAAATCTATTTCCTTTAGGTTATTAATAAAAGAGGAAGAAAACCGTTGGTTGATATAAACAAATTTTTTGAAATTCTTGAAAGCAAAAAACATGATATTTTTAATGAAAATGGGGAATTAAAATCATCTACTGCGGATGTCTGGAAAGATCTTTCATTTGCAGTTGGAGGAAAAAAGACGCCCATCAGTATATATTTAGATATATATCACAATAGATATGAATGGCAAAAAAAATTAAAACTTTCTCTTGGTTTCGATCTGAATACTTCCTTCAACTCTTTAATGTCGTCGGATGACGATTGTAATGAATCTCTAAAATCTTGTGAATCTCTAAAATCTCTGTCATCTACGTGTTCAGAAAAAATGGTTTTTAAGTTTGATTTGCCGTATGATGAATTTAGAACAATTTATCCAGAAGTCACTTTTTATAAAAATAATAACAAAAAAAGGAAATACATAACGTTAAAACCAAACGCTTGGGTCGATGTAATTAATGACAGATTTATAAAAGAACACATGCTGCCATGTAATTTTATTTACAAAAAATCTTACGTTAATTTAGATACAAATAGAAGTAAACATTACTTAACATTTCAAGCCAAATGCAAAGATTGTGGTGCTGTTCTAAAAGGTTGGTGTGATAATCAACCTGTTGAAGGAGAACCACTTAAAATATCTGTTTTAACTAAAAATACCAAAGGTTATGAATTACAACATACTACTAAAAGACCGCTAAAAGGTGATAAAAGACAATTTATTGGGAGATATTTAGAAACGAATCTTGCTTGTAATTGGAGAAGAGAAAATGTTACGGATATGGAGTTTGGTCGATTTTCTCCTCCAAACCTTTATGATACACATGTCTTACGAAAAGTCAAAGAGGAATCAGTAAACAAAAAATTAGGAATTACTGACAAATGTCCAATAGAATCTCTTTTAGAATTTCAATTCAACTCAAAATACTCTGGCTCAATACATAGTGTAAGTATCTCTCCATTTATAGTTCACTATTGGAGTAATTATCAAACTATAATATATAAAGACGTTTCAAAGAAATATTGCAAACTCTCAATTGATGCGACTGGTGGCTTATTAAAGAAATTAACACGTACATCATTAAATTTATTATCTGGTCATATTTTTTTGTATGAAGCCGTCGTGAGTACAAGTGTTGGACATCTTCCTGTCACTCAAATGGTATCAGAAAAGCACGATACGTTGACAATTTTTTATTGGTTAGGGCAATGGATGAAATGTGGTATTAAAAGCCCAAATGAAGTTGTGTGTGACTTTTCGAAGGCTTTACTTGGAGCAATATCGAGAGCTTTTTGTAATGGTAAAAGTCTACACGCCTATAATGATAATTGTTTTAAGGTATTAATTGGCCACGATGAAAAATTGCCTCCTTGTTATATCCGTATTGATGTCGCGCACATTATAAAAATATTTTGCAGAATAAAATGTTTAACTGGAATAAAAAATAAAAATTTGAAAGAGTTTTACGTTCGATCATTACGGCTTCTTCTGTCAAGTGAATCTTTACTCGATTTTAATACCATTTTGGAAGCGTTATTTACTGTTATGCTAAGTGAAACAGATGGCTGGTGTATTGATGATGAAGATACCAAAACACCTTCAGAATTAAAAAGAGAATTTATTTTGAATAAAATTAAAGGATTGCCAGAAAGTGAACCTTATGAAGGTGAAGATGAAGAGGTTTGTGGTATAGAGTTTATAGATGATAATCTAGTGAACGAAAATGAGATAGAAGACCATGAATTTAGTGGAATAGCTAATCATATACAAAATATCTATGAGAATAGTAAATCAAATGCATTAATAAAAGGAAATCGTTTATCTGCTTACTTTTTGCCAGATATAACCAAACATGTATTACGGTTATGTAATGATTTTCCATTATGGACTAATGTCATGAAGTTTAAATTTAAATCTCCATATCACATTGCAAGTTCAGCTGTCGTTGAAAACGATTTTAAAGAACTCAAAACCCAAATTCTTAAAAATCACGTTCGGCCAATGAAAGCAGATAAATTTATAATAACCCACTTAAAGAGTATTGAGTCAAATGCAAAACTATTAAGAAGTTCACAATTAAGAAATTCTAATGAAAATGTACAATACTGTCAAGAACGATCAACTCCATCGATTAATCTAAATAATTTAATAACTAGTAGTCAACAAAAACTACCTTCAATAATTCAATCATCACTCAATCACTTATCATATGAGGACAGTAATTCAAGTGACTCAAGAGAAACAAAACAAAAATCATTTAATTATGACACCGACAAATCTTCGTCCTTTAAAAATTTCTCAAATGTTGATGATAAAGGTAATGATTCGGCTTCATCGTTAGATGCTACAGAAAACTGGCGTGGTCAAGGCCATGATAACCAATTATCTAAAATTATAGATATACCTCTTAAAAAAAAACGAAGGACAAAATATATGCAATCCACACCAGAAATTGACAGAATTCTGAATACTCGAGTTACTCGTTCAACAGCAGAAAGTTTATTAATCAATGGAAACTCTACTACTCCCGTAAAAATTGGCAAATACAAATATTTTATTCACAATACATGTCCATTTGACTCGGTATCAGTAATAATTACAATGGCATATATTGATAATCCTGTTTATAAACAATTTATTAATAAAAGCGAAAACTTATTTTTTAAATTTTGTAAAAATTTGGCTATGAATGGTACTTCAGCAAAATCGTACTGTGATCGAGGAATTTTATTGAAAACTATTTTTACAGAAAATACTGGAATTACGGACATTAAACTTATAAACACGGAATGTAATGTCATATTTATAGTAACAAGTCTTTTAAAAAACGAACCATCAGCTAAAGAATATATTTCTTGTTCAAATGTTAATTGCGTGAATCATTCAAAAATAATATCTTGTCCATCAATAATTATAAATCTAACAGACGGCTTTAAGTCCTTGGAAAGTAGTCTAACCAAGTATACGTATTCAAATGAATATGAATGCACTGTCTGCAATGAGGTCACAACATCATATAGACATCTCCAAAACCATTTGTTTATTGAAACCGATGTCTATGCAGATCAAAGTCAATTTACATTGGACGAATTTCCTGTTAATATAAATGTAAACGACAAAAGGTATGTATTAATATTTCAAATAACTTATAATTACGTATTATTATTTTTTAAAGTGTACCTAATTTTTTTCCAGTTATACATTATATGGTACTGTAGGTTATAGTGCCAATCATTACGTTGCATACATTAGACGTTCAAATAATAAGTGGGAAATGCATAATGATCTTTTGAAGAAAATCACTGTAATTAAAAACTTTGATAAATTAGAAATATGCCCTCATCTTCTTGTTTATATTCAAAATTAATTATAAAATTAAAATTGTTTTTAATGTGTTAATATTTTATATAATTATTTTGTTATTTTAATTCTTAAAAAATTATAAAAAAAAACTATTTCTATAATAACATGTAGCTGGTTTTATAGGTCTAAAAGCGTGGAAGTGCTTATTATAATTATTACTTTTTTATTCGGTTTCTATTATTATAATATTGACTTTTATAATTTATATTTTACAGAACATAAGATTTTTTTTTATTATTATTTTATACAAAAAAGTAATTTGTATTTTAATTTAAAGTTTATTAGCAATCGATAAGACATTTATCGATTTAAAGTCATAATTTAAATAACTTTTATTAATGTTTTGTACTTGTCAAAATAGCATATAAACCTATATATAAATTAGATTGAATTGTCTCTGATTTTATATATTGAATCTATTTAAATTTATATTTAAAATATTTTTATTTAGTATCTTTAATTTAGTATGTTTTTATTCTTATTATATTGTAAATTGTAATTCATATTTTAAAAAATGTTTTAATTATGTTTTTTCAAAGTTGATTCAAAATTAAAATATTACTTATCGATTGAACAACGTCTATGATACTAAATACAACAGTAATGCAAGTTATTTAGCCACGAACCAAGTGAAACTAAATGATGCAGTGTAATATTGCCATATACCATAATACCCAATTTTATTAACACAACAATAGAATGTCAGTTATTTTTAATTTTAAAATTAATTTAAGTATAGTGTATAATCAGTTTAAATGTGGAAGTTTACTCATAATTCATTTAAATTGAACTTTATTTTTATGCCGAATTCTTTTCTTCTGCTAATGAAGTAATAACATTAAATCCTGAATGTTTAATAATATTGTTACCTATTATCAAAATCGACAGAATCAAAAATAAATAAAATTGATTTTTGATTTTTCTGGAATATCTTATCGGCTTGTTTTTGTAATACTTACAAAACTATTATTTTAATAAAAAACGTGGAAAACAACGCGTTAGTGCGTTACTTCGTACAAATTACTTTTAAAAAGTAATTGCGCTACAATTGCAGTGGCGGATTTAAGGGGGGCAGAGGGGCCTGCCCCCCTTTGGCCCATAAGATGTGTAAGAACCGTGACTTAAATTTATAATCACGATTTACGAAAAATTCAGGTTCTGAATTTGTTTTGATACTTAATATTTAATTATATTATACTTTATATTTATAAGTCAACCGCGAAATCAAACCTAACCTATAATGTAACGGTTTTTTGCCCCCCCCCCCCCCAAAAAACAAAATCCTAGATCCGCCACTGTACAATTGCATTACTTAAAGTAAAATGTAATGCAATTACTGCTGCGTTACTAAAAAAGTAGTACAAAGTGGTGGTGCCAGCGTGAAATTGGCACCACCAAGAGAAAATTTTTTTTGCGTGGATTGAGCATGCAAATTCTAAAAATTGCATAGCAAATTTTAGCAAATAATTTGCAAAATATTTGCCGAGGTTTTTGTAGCACAAAGTGGTGGTGCCAGCGTGAAGTTGACCACCAAGAGAAAATTTTTTTTTGCGTGGATTGAGCGGGTATGCAAATTCTAAAAATTGCATAGCAAATTTTAGCAAATAATTTGCAAAATATTTGCCGAGGTTAGAAGTTTGTAGCACAAAGTGGTGGTGCCAGCGTGAAGTTGGCACCACCAAGAGAAAATTTTTTTTTGCGTGGATTGAGCGGGTATGCAAATTCTAAAAATTGCAAATTTTAGCAAATAGCGTGAGGCATTTTTTTTGCGTGGATTGAGCGGGTATGCAAATTCTAAAAATTGCATAGCAAATTTTAGCAAATAATTTGCAAAATATTTGCCGAGGTTAGAAGTTTGTAGCACAAAGTGGTGGTGCCAGCGTGAAGTTGGCACCACCAAGAGAAAATTTTTTTTTGCGTGGATTGAGCGGGTATGCAAATTCTAAAAATTGTATAGCAAATTTTAGCAAATAATTTGCAAAATATTTGCCGAGGTTAGAAGTTTGTAGCACAAAGTGGTGGTGCCAGCGTGAAGTTGGCACCACCAAGAGAAAATTTTTTTTTGCGTGGATTGAGCGGGTATGCAAATTCTAAAAATTGCATAGCAAATTTTAGCAAATAATTTGCAAAATATTTGCCGAGGTTAGAAGTTTGTAGCACAAAGTGGTGGTGCCAGCGTGAAGTTGGCACCACCAAGAGAAAATTTTTTTTTGCGTGGATTGAGCGGGTATGCAAATTCTAAAAATTGTATAGCAAATTTTAGCAAATAATTTGCAAAATATTTGCCGAGGTTAGAAGTTTGTAGCACAAAGTGGTGGTGCCAACTTCACGCACGTATGTTGTATATGATATGTAGACATAAATTAACATTTTATTATGTACTTCTACAGAGAGTTAATAGGTTGTCTACATTAGTACTCCCTGGTACATACATAATAGTGATAGATTGTCATTATAGGTATTACGTTCAAAATTATTACTATTCCATCGTTGTTATATTAGTATATAACAATATTTTATGCATGTGTATTTTTTAAAAGAGTGTCCAGTGTTTATGAATTATTTTACTCACTATTTACAACCTATCACATGTACATTAGTTATATTAAGTTTTTATAGGTTTTTAGAGCAGTGTATACAATCACCAATACATTTTATGTTTTTTTATTTTATTTAATTAAATACACCATTCATACATTTATTTATTTGTAATAATTACCACCAAGTGTCTAAGAGTTTTGTAATTATATATATATATATGTAGGTTGCACTATTTGTTCACTAATAGTTAAAGTATAGAGAACAGTTTCAAAAATTAGTTCTTAGGTTTGATTAAATATTTAAATTCGCTTTACTTCAACATAAATTAAATTATTATATTGTAAAAAATGTAATGCTGTAAAAAAATAAACTTAATTGAGTTAAATCAGACCTGATAAGTATAATAATAATAATAATTATTATTATTATTATTATAACACCAAACGTTATCATCTATTAATCCAGTCCGCATATTGTTAGCCATCCTATCAAAATATATCATCGTATTCGTTTTCAGTTTCGTCAACTCCAGGTACGTCAGCCCTCCAGAAGCCATCTGGCGATTGTTTGCTTACAAATTGCACGACAAAAGTCATACGGTAGTCAGACTTCCCGTTCACCTGGAAGGTAGGCAGAACGTGTACTTTGCGCCGGGACAAGCAGAAGAACGCATACAAAATCAAGCTCTACGTCGAACGAAACTCACGGAGTTTTTCGCGCTCAACGCAACCAGCGCGGTGGCTCGACAATACCTGTACCACGAAATACCGACGCATTACACCTGGCACGCACAACGCAGATGGTCGCCGCGCCAGAGACGGACGGCAAACGAAACGTTGGCTCGGATGTACGTAGTGAACCCACTGGACCGGGACCGTTTCCACTTGCGACTGCTACTTCTGAACCGAAAAGGCCCTCAGTCCTTTCAAGACATAAGGACGGTGGACGGGGTCGTTCACGAAACATTCACGGCGGCTGCCGTCGCACTGGGATTATTAGAAGACGACCGGGCGTGGCGGGATTGCTTGACGGAATCGGCGACGTTGGACACACCGCGGCAACTGCGGTATCTGTTCGTCACGATACTGGTGTTCTGCGAGCCCTCAAACCCGCTGGCGCTGTACGAGGCGAACGAAGCGAACCTGATGGAAGACTTCAATCGGCGTCTGCAAGACGTGGACCGCGCGAGGGCCGCGTGTTTGGCCGCCGTCGAGGATCTACTTCGCGTACACGGAAAATCGCCGGGCGACTACGGTTTGCCCCTCGCCGACCCCCGTCTACTTGAACCGCTGGAGGACGACGTGCTGTTCCAAGCGATAGACGCGGCGGCGCGGTGGGCCCCGCAAGTGGACGCCTTGAACGCCGAACAGCGAGCGGTGTACGACCGCGTGATGGCGGCCGTCGACGACCGGCGCGAGGTGTTGTGCGTGGCGTTCACCGGCATCGCGGCGTCACTCATGGACGGCGGCAAGACGGTGCACTCGACGTTCGGACTGCCGTTCGGTACGCTGACCGAAGACTCGACGTCCACCGTCAGCATGCAGTGCGAGCGAGCGCGGAAGATACGCGACGCCGCGCTCATCGTCTGGGACGAAGCTCCCATGTCGCCGGGACTCCAACTGACGGTGGTGGACCGCCTGCTCAGGGACGTCATGGTATCAGAATTACCGTTCGGCGGTAAGACCGTGCTGTTCGCCGGCGACTTCAGACAGATATTGCCCGTAGTCCGAAGGGGGACGAGAGCCGACATCGTCATGTCGTCGATCAAGCACAACGGTCTCTGGCGCGTCATGGAGCGCTTCAATCTGGTGCAGAACATGCGCGCGGACAACGACGCGGACTTTGCGACTTGGCTGCTTCAACTCGGCAACGGCCTGCTGCCCGCGGTCGACGGCGTTCCGAACACCGTGGAAATACCGCGGGAAATGGTGTGCGACGTCGCCGATTTGGTCGATTTCGTGTATCCGTCGGAAGGTTCCATTTTTTTTCGCGAATTTCGTCTGCTTATCGACGAGGTGGGATCGCCGGCTCAAAAGCCCTCAGCTGACGTCGAATATTGTATAATATCATATTATTATATATATCAATATAAACGATTCTCGCAATGCTACAGTATGACCATTATTAATTGATACTGGTCGGTTGGTGGAGTGATAGCGTGCGGGGGACAACTTTAGCAATATAACATTATATGGGTTTGCTTATTACGTAGGTACCTAAAGTTTATTTAATGTATCATAACATAAAATTATACATATATAATAGGTATTGTCCACGATTCAACCTGATGTTGTGACCTGTTCGTCGCACATTGTCCGCTATCCGACAAAGTCGAATAGCCTACCCTTATTACTACGGCGAACGTCATACGAGGTGACTGACCTGCTAGACACTCAAAAAAAGACGGCAGCTATATGATTTCCCCGAATTTTTAAAAATTTTTTTCACGTAATTTATCACTTAATTTTGCGTTTTGAACGCTGTCCACGATTCGACGCAGTCGGATTGCATACCTGACGACGTGACCTGGCCTTCGCATATTGTCTACCATTGCCTACCATTATTACTTCGGCGAACGTCATCGAGGTGACTGACCTGCTAGACACCCAAAAAAACGTAGTCGAATTGCCTATCCACGGGCATAACTACCGTCCATCTAATGACTGACTTGCTAGACGCCCAAAACTTCACGGCGGCTATACGATTAGCATGGCCGCCCGAAATTCCACGTAATTTATAAATTAATTTTGCGTTTTCGGTGACAATAATGAACGCTGTCCGCGATTCGACGCAGTCGGATTGCATACCTGACGACGTGACCTGGCCTTCGCACATTGTCTACCATTGCCTACCATTATTACTTCGGCGAACGTCATTCGAGGTGACTGACCTGCTAGACACCCAAAAAAACGTAGTCGAATTGCCTATCCACGGGCATAACTACCGTCCATCTAATGACTGACTTGCTAGACACCCAAAAAGACGTAGTCGGATTGCCTATCCACGGACATAACTACCCTCCATCGAATGACTGACTTGCCTAGACCCTTAAAACATCACGGTGCATATACGATTAGCATGGCCGCCCGAAATTTTCGAATATTTCCACGTAATTTATAAATTAGTTTTGCGTTTTCGGTGACAATAATGAACGCTGTCCGCGATTCAACGCAGTCGGATTGCATACCTGTCGACGTGACCTGGCCGTCGCACATTGTCTGCTATCCGACGAAGTCGGATTGCCTACGCTTATTACTTCGGCGAACGTCATTCGAGGTGACTGATCTGCTAGACACCCTAAAAGGACGGCGGCTATATGATTTGCATAGATGCCCGAAATGTTTTGAATTGTTTTCATGTAATATATTACATAATTTATTTTCTTGGTGACAGTAATGAACGCTGTCCGCGATTCGACGCAGTCGGATTGCATACCTGACGACGTGACCTGGCCGTCGCACATTGTCCGCTATCCGACGAAGTCGGATTGCCTATCCACGGACATAACTACTGTCCATCGAATAACTGACTTGCTAGACACCCAAAACTTCACAGCGGCTATACGATTAGCATGGCCGCCCGAAATTTTCAAATTTTTTTTTTTCATTTCCGACCATAGCAAACAACTTCGTCCGCGATTCGACGCAGTCGGATTGCCTATCCACGGAGACAACTACATTCCATCGAGTGACTGACCTGCTAGACCCCAAAAAAATCACGGCGGCTATAATTTATGACACCGTCCGAAGGTTACGTGATTTGGCGTTGGCTAATCCACCATTCCTTACAAAATTCCATTATCCTTATCAAAAATCCATTATCCTTATCTTGAATCCACTATCCTTATCACGAATCCATTATTCTTATTATAAATCCAATATCGTTAACACTAATTGTTATCACAAATCCACCTTCCTTACCACTTTTCAATTTTACATACCCCTTTTCTAATCACGAATTCTTATCACTATCTCACCATCGATAGCCTTATCACCCATACACCGTGTCGGCTCGAGTCGACGACTGGACCACAAGACCACTATGGCGTCCGACATGGACAACACTCCTCGCCAACTCCGGGGGGTCTGGGGGTAAGGTTAGGTTAGGCGATTTTGGCCACGGCAATTAACAACGTATGACTACATTCAACGTCATTTGAGGTGACTGACTTGCTAGAAACATAAACACGACATACGGATTTATGATTTTCCTTTCGAAAGAAAGTGTGGACCGTATCAACTGTAGAGCACATCCTCGGGCATGAGAAATGATCGGACCCTCATACCCAAATTTCAAAAGTCAACGAAAGATACCGCCAAAAAGCATAGCCTTATCACTCATCCACAATCCTTATCACGCATCCACTTTCCTTATCACGCATCCACTATTCTAATCTCCCATCCACTATTCTTATCACACGTCCACTTTCCTTATCACTCATCCACTATTCTCATCGGCAATCCACATTTTGGACTAATATTTTAGGCAAATCGGTTTCCACTGGGAGTAACACTGGGGGGTCTGGGGGTCTCCCCCAGCGACGCTCGGAGAGCTAGTCCTTATAGTATAAAACGCTAAGCAGTTCGGGCTACGTCGGCGGGGAGCGCTGAGTGTCAAATAGAGAACCGGCCAATCGAAAAATCCGAGAGGCAAAAAATCACCGACGGTGGGCGGTCTCCCGGCGGCGGCGTAGCCGTCGCAGCGTTATCACCGCGCCTTATCACTTTTTGCCCTTTTTCCGATTTTTTTTCCAAAAAATCGACTTTTACCCGTTTTTTGGACCTCCCGGCTCTCCGTTCTCGCCTTATTCGCCTTCCCCGCCTCATTTAACGGCCCCCGGTGCGTGCGCTTTTTTCGTCACGACCGTTTCTCCGCGGAGATCGCGCGCAAACCGCTAACCGTTACTATTAGTTTTACCCCCTTTCGAAGCGTCGCGCGGCCCCGTCCGTCACTCGATCGCGTTTCTAGCCGAATTTATAGGCCCCGCGCCACACTATTCCGTTTATTATTACGACCCGTTCCCCGGTGCAGAACTCGAACTAAAACAACGATTTAAACGCCGCTTCGGACGGTTTTTCACACTTTTTCGTCGACGGATCGAGTTTTACCACTGTTCTAAACGTCTCACCGCCCCGCTCGCGACGTATTCGGAATCCCAGCTAAATTTCCTAGCTGCGCGCATCCCTACTTCGTTCCCGGCGAGTGCCCCGGGCGAGTATAATCGACGACAGTAGTGCCCGCGAAGCGCCGCCGTCCCTTCGTTATTACTATATACAGGCCCTGTATATATAGTGTATATATATGTGTAGAAATTTCCGATTTTTTCCGTGAATCGCGTTTTCTTCGTGAGAACGCGCTGGAGAACGTCGTCCCCCGTCCGACGCGGTAGACCGCCCGACCCCGGGAGACCGCGGGGCGGACGACGGCGTAGCGTTCGCGATTCGCCTCGGCGGCGAGACGCCTTAAGAGGCAGAGATTTCACACCAGTTCTCAACTCGATAGGTAGGTAGGTAGGATTAGGGCGTTAGGCAGGTAACCCGGCGGTGGAGCGTTCGATATCGGCCGCGGCGGATTGTGTGAATTTGCGGCGCTCGTGTTAATTCGAAATTCTTCCTTTTCGATTTTTTTTTTATTACGATTCTAAAAGTTTTTATTTATACAAATAAAATATTGTTACTATGATTTAAAAAAAAAACACTCGACTTATATTTTTAAATATTCATTTGATTGTTGTTTTTATATCTTAATGGTTAAATGTTTTTGATATTAATGTTACATAATTAATGCATACAAATACTGCTACAGATTCAAAATAATACAATATTAATAAACAAAATAGAACATTATGTACCTATATTTAATTAAAGTCTGAAAATTAAATTGTATAATGATACTATTTGATATAACTCATATAGGTAGAGTATTATATATTTATATAATATTATATGGAACAAACTATTTATTTTAAATAATAAATTTACCAACGGCGCCCGCGAGTGCCGCGGGCGAGTAAAATCGACGAAAAGAGCCGCCGTGGCGTCGTTATTACTATATATTATGTACTGTATGATTTCTTTTATCTTATTATCATTATTAAATAATATTGTACAGCTGTGTGCGTTTTGGTCGTCGTCTGACCGACCAACGCGCACACACTATTTTATATAATTATATCTTATCTTGCTAATTATAATAACGACCCGTCGACGGTTAATCGTTATCGACGAGGCACACAGTTGTTACCTATCCGCGTTTCGGATAACGCGTAGCGTTCGCGATTCGCCTCGACGGCGAGACGCCTTAAGAGGCAGAGATTTCACACCAGTTCTCAACTCGATAGGTAGGTAGGTAGGATTAGGGCGTTAGGCAGGTCATCCGGCGGTGGAGCGTTCGATACCGGCCGCGGCGGATTGTGTAAATCTACGGCGGCCGTGTTAATTCGAAATTCTTTTTTTCGATTTTTTTTTTTCACGATTTATTTATTTTATATTAATTCTTTTTAGCCGTCGCCGCGTTCGGTTTAAACGATAATTGCCGATTTTTTTTCAAAATATCGTCTAAAAGTAGAGTTTTAGCCCTCTTTCGAACGTCTCACATCCTCGCTCGGGGCGTTTTCGAAATCCCAGCTAAATTTCCTAGCGGCGCGCAACCCTACTTTATTCCCCGCGAATGTCGTAGAAATGGGTAGAAATTTTATCTATACTATGGATGTATATATACATACATATATTATAATATATATGGTGGAATACTTATATTGGTTATTAATATATATATATATAATATATTTGATTTAGAATAAATACTTCTACATAGATAGTGAATAGGTATTAAAAACAAAAGGTGAGTAAACGACCAAATAAACGTTCAAACGGTCAGTGTAAGTATTCAAAACTAGAGTTGGTTGTATACATGTAAATGTACATTGTACATGATTGGTAAAACGTTCAGTCATACTATCTTAGGTACCTCAGGTCGACAATGGATGACTCAGAAACTTTTGAATACTTTGGATTACAATATTTTAATATATTAAAGTGTACAAATACTACTACAGATACTATTTAATATGCCTACTTTTATATCTAAGTATTACGGTTATTATAACAATGATGATATATATAAAGATTAATGGTAGGTTTGTGAGTGTGTTAAATATATTTTATTACTAATATAACCGCATAGCTATACAATAAGTAAGTTGGTAAGTCGAGGCGTTTCAATATACCTACATACATGATCCAGTGGCGCAGCTATGATTTTCTGTGGGGGGTTTTAATTATAAACATTAAATATATTATATTTAATATATACGTACAAACTAAAACTTTTAAACTTTTGATTTTAAATGTTATACATAACGTCTGTATGGTCAATAGATGATAATGAAAAAAAATAATATATTATATTTCAGGTTCACACGATGATGTAACAGGCAATGTTACAAATATTTGAAGGAGTTTAAAAACATTTGTTATAATATATGATACGGCTCAAGGGGGGTGTCATATCCACCAAACACATAATAACAATGTTGTACACGAATGACGTACGTTTCTTTTATACCATTATTATTATTATTATTATTATTATTATTATTTATTATTATTATTATTAATATGCATTTATTATATTTTATTATATTATTATTAATATTAATATATACTTAATACATAGATATTTATGTGTGTGTGTGATATAACATTGGACGGACAAGACGTGTCGTTGCAATATGCGTAATACTACAGTATGACCATTATTATAGATTATGATTAAACATTATACGCGCGTATCGGTGTAGTGGAGCCGTGCAGGGGACAACTTTGGCGACGCGAAACGCGACCGTGTCATCCAACGTCATCTTATGACAGGTGCTCTAACGAAGCACATGTACGCGCGCAGAAAAGCCTTACAAATAAAATTATTTCAGACTGCTTTGTTACAAAATTATACATTGGGCGCTTTTCATACCGGTGAGTACATGTTTTATATACCTATATATACTATATACTATAATATTCAGATTAGCTGTCCCACGCACAGGGTGTATTTATTTGTTTACCACTATTTTGACCATGGCGCGTCTCGTGTTTTTTTTCGTACACCGCAAATTGAATTGGTAGGTACCTACCTATAACGTTAATATCCGCAGGTTCGTATTAGTAATTATCAGTTGCTGTGGACGACGTAAGCCCGTTTCGCAAAGCCGTTTCGGTTAGGTACATGCATTTTTGTAGGTGACTACTGACTATTTATTTTCCCGTAAACATTTAATTGGGCGACGACCACCTGGGTATGTAATTTTTCGTATTTTTCTATTTTGTATAGGTATATTGTACTTTACATAAGGTGTGCACCTATTTATTCTAAAAATAACACACGACCAGCATACACCACTGATAACAAACTGATACCGTCATTATATTCGATTACAACGAGTTTTTCATATTTATTATTATTTCCTCTTAACTCATTTTGATATATATATATATATACAATAACAATATAGACTTTGGAGAAATAATTTACTACCTATAACCGATTCGTAATGTTTTTAGGATATTCAAAATGGTGAAACGATGTGTGCTGTGTGGAATTGTGGACAACATCAACAACGTTTCCGTACACGGGTATTTACAAATTCAACCAATGCATTGTAATATCAATATTATATAATAATAAATATAATATGTCACATTTAGATTTCCAAGTGACGCACGTCGTATTCGGTGGGTGGCCTTTGTGGCGGATCACGGTTTTCCCGTGAATCACACCTCGAAGCTGTGTTCGAGGCATTTTCTTCCTGGTGTCGACTACGTTGAAGGGAATGCACAACGCCGCCGTCTGGTGTCCACAGCAGTGCCGTCTTTGGTGAGTGTATAATAAATTATATATATTATAAGTATATCACAACTCATTCATTTCAAAACCAACACTGCAGTACGTCATGACTCTATGCTTACTCTATGCCTAACCATTAGGTACTTAGGCGGTACCTACCTACTTTATTTTAAATATTAAAGTAAATATACTCTGACATTTATGTATACAACACTGCTACAGTAACTATATCTACTATGTCTATTTTAACATTAAAATACTTACATACAATTGGATAGATTGCAATACATGTTTAAAATGTATGTTATTGTTGTTATTGTTACTGCAATACACATAAGCACATTAAACCTAACCAACACAAGACAATAAATAGGTATGTATGAAAACACAACCAATGAAACGTTTTACTTTCTTTGTATAATATAGATATGTACTTGCATTAAGACTCATTAAAATAAGACTTGTAATTTATTACATTGTTGTTATTTAGACTGGGAATATGAATTAATCAACCTTGATGTCAATAATGTTTTATTAGTACTTTCATACATGTATATTATATGTGTTGATTACACTCTTACTCTGCTACCGGTGTAGAGTTAAATTACTGAATGATATAAAATTAAATTTGGATGTTTTTATATTTTATTTTATTATTATTTTAATGATTGGATTTTTCTATGTAACCATATACTTTAAATACACACAAAAATAAGCTTATTACACTATCCTCACTCTCACACACACGTTTATAATATATAATAATATTATATATTATGTTAATTATACTCTTATTATATTACATTTCAACAAATTCCTTTACTTAAAATATACTATTTCCTATTGATTAATACAATCAATTTCATTCCAAGTCATATATAATTCATATGGTCAATACCATCACAGCTCTACTTATCTCAGCCCAACTTCGCCCCTCTTCTTTGCAATTACACTTCACAATTATTTGTACACTTGTATGTGTTTAATATATGAATATATTAACATGTCTATATTTTTTCCAGGAATATGCGTGCGGTGTGGCTGGCAGAAAGAGACCTAGCCGACGCAGATGCCGCTGGTGTGCGACCTAGGCCAGTCACTATGCATTTCGTCGAAGACAGGGCCCGGGATCGTGGGAGAAACAACCTATTTAGTTTATTACATCAAGGTCGTTTCTTGCTACAGATGTATGTTTGCGACCAGTACGTTCGAATGGAATCGAACAATCTCAACTATATCCGTTTGAATCAGAGGGATCTCCTCGCTGAGGCTTAGAGCACTTGTATACATTCACCTTTTATGTTTTTTTACTTTTGTATAATATCATTTGTGTTGTTTAGGTATTATTATTATTATTATTACATTCAATTAATTATTTTATGTTTTTTCATTCAAGCCTTTTATATATATTGCATATTGCATATTGCAGTATTGAAGTAGGTAGTAATTTAAATTAAATCACCATTCATTTATTTATTTTTCATTAACTAAGAGTCTAAGAGTTATGTATGTATACAAAGGTTTTACTATATGTTGTATATGATATGTAGACATAAATTTATCATTTTATTATGTACTTCTACAGAGAGTTAATAGGTTGTCTACATTAGTACTCCCTGGTACATACATAATAGTGATAGATTGTCATTATAGGTATTACGTTCAAAATTATTACTATTATAAGTATATAACAATATTTTATGCCTGTGTATTTTTTAAAAGAGTGTCCAGTGTGTATGAATTATTTTACTCACTATTTACAACCTATCCCATGTCCATTAGTTATATTAAGTTTTTATAGGTTTTTAGAGCAGTGTATACAATCACCAATACATTTTATGTTTTTTTATTTTATTTAATTAAATACACCATTCATACATTCATTTATTTGTAATAATTACCACCAAGTGTCTAAGAGTTTTGTAATTATATATATGTAGGTTGCACTATTTGTTCACTAATAGTTTAAGTATAGAGTAGTTTCAAAAATTAGTTCTTAGGTTTAAATTAAAATTATTGAAATTAAATATTTCAATTCGCTTTACTTCAACATAAATTAAATTATTATATTGTAAAAAATGTAATGCTGTAAAAAAATAAACTTAATTGAGTTAAATCAGACCTCATAGGTATAATAATAATAATAATAATTATAACACCAAACGTTATCATCTATTAATCCAGTCCAGATATTGTTAGCCATCTTATCAAAATATACCATCGTATTCGTTTTCAGTTTCGTCAACTCCAGGTACGTCAGCCCTCCAGAAGCCATCTGGCGGTTGTTTGCTTACAAATTGCACGACAAAAGTCATACGGTCGTCAGACTTCCCGTTCACCTGGAAGGTAGGCAGAACGTGTACTTTGCGCCGGGACAAGCAGAAGAACGCATACAGAATCAAGCTCTACGTCGAACGAAACTCACGGAGTTTTTCGCGCTCAACGCAACCAGCGCGGTGGCTCGACAATACCTGTACCAAGAAATACCGACGCATTACACCTGGCACGCACAACGCAGATGGTCGCCGCGCCAGAGACGGACGGCAAACGAAACGTTGGCTCGGATGTACGTAGTGAACCCACTGGACCGGGACCGTTTCCACTTGCGACTGCTACTTCTGAACCGAAAAGGCCCTCAGTCCTTTCAAGACATAAGGACGGTGGACGGGGTCGTTCACGAAACATTCACGGCGGCTGCCGTCGCACTGGGATTATTGGAAGACGACCGGGCGTGGCGGGATTGCTTGACGGAATCGGCGACGTTGGACACACCGCGGCAACTGCGGTATCTGTTCGTCACGATACTGGTGTTCTGCGAGCCTTCAAACCCGCTGGCGTTGTACGAGGCCAACGAAGCAAACCTCATGGAGGACTTCAACCACCGTCTCCAAGACGTCGACCGCGCGAGGGCTGCGTGTCTCGCGGCCATCGAGGATCTACTTCGTGTGCACCGAAAGTCGCCGGGCGACTACGGTTTGCCCCTCGCCGACCCCCGTCTACTGGAACCGCTGCAGGACGACGCGCTGTTCCGAGCAATAGACGCGGCGGCACGGTGGGCCCCACAAGTAGACGCCTTGAACGCCGAACAGCGAACGGTGTACGACCGCGTGATGGCGGCCGTCGACGACCCACGCGAGGTGTCGAACACTTTCTTCGTCGACGGACCCGGAGGTACCGGTAAAACGACGCTATACGGATGCCTGATATGGTCGCTTCGACACGGACCGTCGCCGCGCGAGGTGTTGTGCGTGGCGTTTACCGGGATCGCCGCGTCGCTCATGGACGGCGGCAGGACCGTGCACTCGACTCCACGTCGACCATAACCATGCAGTCCGAGCGAGCGCAGAGGATACGCAACGCTGCGCTCATCGTCTGGGACGAAGCCCCCATGTCGCCGGGACTGCAACTGACGGTGGTGGACCGTTTGCTCCGGGACGTCATGGGATCGGAATTACCGTTCGGCGGTAAAACCATGCTGTTCGCGGGCGACTTCAGGCAGATATTGCCCGTGGTCCGGAGAGCGACGAGAGCCGAGATCGTCATGTCGTCGATCAAGCAAAACGGGCTTTGGCGGGGCATGGAACGCTTCAATCTGGTCCGGAACATGCGCGCCGACAACGACGTGGACTTTGCGACTTGGTTGCTTCAGCTGGGCAACGGCCGACTGCCCGCGGTCGACGGTGTTCCGGACACCGTGGAAATCCCACAGGAAATGGTATGCGACGTTGCTGATTTAATTGATTTTGTGTATCCGCAACAAATGTCGTTGGCCAACGTCGAAGAATTTGCTCGGAAAATCGTTCTGTGTCCCACGAACGAAGATTGTAGGAGTGTCAACAGGGACGTGCTGGAGCGCGTCGACGGTGCTCAGAGGAGCTACACCGCCGTGGACACCATGGTGGCGGACGATCCCGACGAAGTGGCCAATTTCCCCACGGAGTTTCTCAACAGTTTGGAACCGGACGGCCTGCCGCCGTACCGGCTGACTTTGATGGTGGGATGCATCGTGATGTTGCTCAGAAATCTCGATCCGAAGAGACGGCTGTGCAACGGTACGAGGTTGGTGGTCACCGAACTTCGGCATCATAATTTCAAGGCTAGAATTTTGGGCGGTAACGCACTGGACGATGACGTCGTCGTGCCCAGGATACCGCTCACGTCCAGCGGCGAGGACGACCTGCCCATCTTACTGCGGCGCGTTCAATTCCCGGTAAGGTTGTCGTTCGCCATGACTATCAACAAGTCGCAGGGTCAGACGTTCGACCGGGTGGGTTTGCTACTACGGTCGCCCGTGTTCACGCACGGGCAACTGTACGTGGCGTTTTCGAGAGTGAGAAACGCACAGTCCGTGAGAATCGGCATGTACGGCGACGACGAAGGGCGATTCGTCACCAAGAACATCGTGTACACGGAGGTTCTAGACTGATGCGTCGGGAAGTGCACCTTTGCTGATATATCGGGTGGGCCTTCGGGCTAAACGGAGATGGTAAGTATGCTGAACTCTTTGTGCATTATGCGTCTAACGCAACGCGCTAACTCATAGTTCCGACACGGTTGACATATATATATACTACACTGTTGTTGTTCGTACAGGCACTGTGTGCTGGCCTTGCCTTCGGGCTAAACTGAAAGCATAAATATGCTGAACTCTTAGTGCATTATGCGTCTAACGCAACGCGCTAACTCATAGTTCCGACACGGTTGACATATATTTTTCAAACATGATATATTACACTGTTGTTGTTCGTACAGGCACTGTGTGCTGGCCTTGCCTTCGGGCTAAACTGAAAGCATTAATATGCTGAACTCTTAGTGCATTATGCGTCTAACGCAACGCGCTAACTCATAGTTCCGACACGTTTGACATATATTTTTCAAACATGATATATTACACTGTTGTTGTTCGTTCAGGCACTGTGTGCTGGCCTTGCCTTCGGGCTAAACTGAAAGCATAAATATGCTGAACTCTTAGTGCATTATGCGTCTAACGCAACGCGCTAACTCATAGTTCCGACACGGTTGACATATATATATATATATATATATATTACACTGTTGTTGTTCGTGGAGGTGCTATGTGGAGACCTTGTTTTTAGGCTAAACGGAGAGAAATATTGACAACCTCCTCGTGGTTCTCTCTGGATGCGAATTCACTATAATGTGAATTCGTAACTAATGTCAAACAAATATATTTTTATTGTATTAACTGTTGAGATTTTACTTATAATTGACACTGTGCAAGAGAATTGGTTTTCGTTCAACACCATTTAATAGTTGTATTTATAAGTTAATTTATAAGTAAATTTATAAGATTAATTACATTTTATTATACACTCTTGATATCTATGCGGATATGGTGTTTTTTAATGTAGACTGTATCATTTAAATTTTATTAAAATACAATAATTGTAATGCTCACTATTATAGTATTTCCGTTTTGTCTATTTTATTTATTAGTAAGATGTATTTCTTTATTATTTGTCATACCTAAGAATACCTAAGTCAATTTCACTATGTAATCACTATTCACTAATAGTCATAACATTTTGTATACCTTACAGTCAACTGTTTTTAATTAATTTACACTGTGTGTAGATTGCTTGAGATTTAACTTATAAGATAAGTTATAACTATATAAGTATATATATTATATATATATTATTATTATATATATATAAGTTATAACTTATAAGACACTAATAGTATCATTATTGTAAACTTTATTTATTACTTTATAAACTTTATTATTAAAATAGCTGTTTTCTCTAAAAATATTATTAACATTAACAAAACATTTTGTACACTCTGTATCACTGTGAACTGCTATTCATTTATTATTGAGATTTATTTGTATTAACATTAATAAGTAAATTTATAAGATTTATTACACTAAGATATACACTCTTTATATCTATGCGAATATGCTGTTTTTTTAATGTAGAGTGTATCATTATTTGTACGGATAGGTACCTATTTGTAACGTTTTATTGTATAATGACTTCCTATATATCAACGTCATCGGAGGTGACTGCGACTTGCGACTTGCGACCGTCGTCGCGCTTTTCGTTCGAAAAGTCGAGTTTTACCCCCTTTCGGAGCGTCGCGCGGCCCCGTCCGTCACCGGATCGCGTTTCTCGCCAAATCTATAGGCCCCGCGCGACGCTATTTCGTTTACGACGGGTGCCCCGGAGGAGAACTCCGACTGATTCTATTAGCCGTCGTCGATTTTGGCGCCGTTTCGAACGGTTTTTCACACTTTTTCGTCTACCGATCGAGTTTTACCCGTCTTTCAAACGTCCGATCTCCCCGCTCGCGACGTATTCGGAATCCCCGCTAAATTTACCGACGGCGCCCGCCCCTACTCCGTTCCGGGCGAGTGCCGCGGTCGAGTAAAATCCACGACAGCAGAGCCCGCGAAGCGCCGCCGTCGAGTAGGTATTACTATATACAGGCCCTGTATATATGCGTAGAAATGTCCTATTTTTTTCGCATAAATCGCGTTCGCTTCGTAAAAACGTGGCGGACGACGTCGTCCGCCGTCCGACGCGGTAGACCGCCCGACCAGGGAGACCGCGGCGGCTGACGCCGCGGCGTTCGCGTTTCGCCTCGGCACCGAGACGACTTAATAGGCATTGATTTCACTCCCTTTCTCATCTCAGTAGGTAGGTAGGTCGGTTAGGGCGTTAGGCAGGTTACCCGTGGGTCGAGCGTTCGACGCAGTCGGATTGCATACCTGACGACGTGACCCGGCTGTCGCACATTGTCCGCTATCCGAAAAAGTCGGATTGCCTATCCACGGACATAACTACCGTCCATCGAATGACTGACTTACTAGACACCCAAAAAGATGTAGTCGGATTGCCTATCCACGGACATAACTACCCTCCATCGAATGACTGACTTGCTAGACCCTTAAAACATCACGGTGCATATACGATTAGCATGGCCGCCCGAAATTTTCGAATATTTCCACGTAATTTATAAATTAGTTTTGCGTTTTCGGTGACAATAATGAACGCTGTCCGCGATTCAACGCAGTCGGATTGCATACCTGTCGACGTGACCTGGCCGTCGCACATTGTCTGCTATCCGACGAAGTCGGATTGCCTACGCTTATTACTTCGGCGAACGTCATTCGAGGTGACTGATCTGCTAGACACCCTAAAAGGACGGCGGCTATATGATTTGCATAGATGCCCGAAATGTTTTGAATTGTTTTCATGTAATATATTACATAATTTATTTTCTTGGTGACAGTAATGAACGCTGTCCGCGATTCGACGCAGTCGGATTGCATACCTGACGACGTGACCTGGCCGTCGCACATTGTCCGCTATCCGACGATGTCGGATTGCCTATCCACGGACATAACTACTGTCCATCGAATAACTGACTTGCTAGACACCCAAAACTTCACAGCGGCTATACGATTAGCATGGCCGCCCGAAATTTTCAAATTTTTTTTTTTCATTTCCGACCATAGCAAACAACTTCGTCCGCGATTCGACGCAGTCGGATTGCCTATCCACGGAGACAACTACATTCCATCGAGTGACTGACCTGCTAGACCCCAAAAAAATCACGGCGGCTATAATTTATGACACCGTCCGAAGGTTACGTGATTTGGCGTTGGCTAATCCACCATTCCTTACAAAATTCCATTATCCTTATCACAAATCCACCTTCCTTATCACTTTTCAATTTTACATACCCCTTTTCTAATCACGAATTCTTATCACTATCTCACCATCGATAGCCTTATCACCCATACACCGTGTCGGCTCGAGTCGACGACTGGACCACAAGACCACTATGGCGTCCGACATGGACAACACTCCTCGCCAACTCCGGGGGGTCTGGGGGTAAGGTTAGGTTAGGCGATTTTGGCCACGGCAATTAACAACGTATGACTACATTCAACGTCATTTGAGGTGACTGACTTGCTAGAAACATAAACACGACATACAGATTTATGATTTTCCTTTCGAAAGAAAGTCTGGACTGTATCAACTGTAGAGCACATCCTCGGGCATGATAAATGATCGGACCCTCATACCCAAATTTCAAAAGTCACCGAAAGATACCGCCAAAAAGCATAGCCTTATCACTCATCCACAATCCTTATCACGCATCCACTATTCTAATCTCCCATCCACTATTCTTATCACACGTCCACTTTCCTTATCACTCATCCACTATTCTCATCGGCAATCCACATTTTGGACCAATATTTTAGGCAAATCGGTTTCCACTGGGAGTAACACTGGGGGGTCTGGGGGTCCCCCCCAGCGACGCTCGGAGAGCTAGTCTTATACTATAAAACGCTAACCCGAGGGCGTTCCCTATGCCGTTTTTCTGCGTTATTTAGTGAACGTCTGACCGTGCGGCGGGTAGAACGAGCGCGCGCCAATGAAAAAATCCGGCGTAGCCGTCGCCGCGTTATCACCGACGCCTTATCAATTTTCCGAATATCGCTCGAAATCGGAGTTTTTTTTTCGAAAAGTCGAGTTTTACCCCCCTCCGGGGCGACGCGCGTCCCCGCTCGGACCTTATTCGCGTTCCCCGGGAGATTTAACCGCCACACGTCTACGCGCTTTATTCGTCTCGACCCTTTCTCGGCGGAGATCGCGCGCGCCGTTTGGCCGTTTTTTTCCGAAAAGTCGACTTTTAACCCACTTTTAAACGTCTCATATCCCCGCTCGCCCCGTATTCGGAATCCCCGCTAAATTTACCGTCGGCGCGCTGCCCCACTTCGATCCCGGCGAGTGCCGCGGGCGAGTAAAACCGACGACAGTAGAGCCCGGAATCGGCCGCCGCGGCGTCGTCATTACTATATTACTACTATATATATATTATTATATATATATATATGCCGTATATACGCGTAGACGTTTTGGATTTTTTTCCCGTAAATCGCGTTCTCTCTCGGAGAACGCGGCGGAGGACGTCGTCCGCCGTCCGACGCGGCAGACCGCCCGACCCAGGCGGACGACGGCGTAGCGTTCGCGATTCGCCTCGGCGGCGAGACGCCTTAAGAGGCAGAGATTTCACGCCAGTTCTCAACTCGATAGGTAGGTAGGTAGGATTAGGGCGTTAGGCAGGTTACCCGGTGGTGGAGCGTGTTCGATACCGGCCGCGGCGGATTGTGTAAATTTGCGGCGGCCGTGTTAATTCGAAATTCTTTTTTTCGCGATTTATTTATTTTATATCTATTCTTTCTAAACTTCGGTTTTATATTATTAATAAATAATAATTATAATATTATTATTATTATTATTATTATACAGGCATAAATTAATGCGTACCAAAGTCCGACTTTTTGCCGCCGAACTGGAACATAATATTATGTTGTACCTATGTAACCTATGTTATATACATAAGCTTTAATGCTTTGCACTTATATAGTAGTGCGTTACTGGGTTGAGTATTGGTATGAGTGTTTGATATTTTTGATGATGCACTGATAGAAACTATGTATGTAGTAAGTACACACTATAGGGAAGTTGGTGATTTGTGGCGGCGGTTCAATGTAGCTATGTAGCTACATGGGCACACCGGGAGAACATAACATTACTATTAATTAATCCGTAATTTATATTATGATGATTGATTGAAGTCGTAAGATCGGTTGCCGGTTAAGGTTAGGTAAGGTAATACATATAGATTATGTGCCTTCAACAGTGTGTGTGTTATATAACACGAATGTTTATTTATGTTAGTTTATTTATGAATGTTTGTTGTTTAGTGTGTTACATACATATTATATACTTATATTATACATAGGTACACACTGCCAATATGGCATGCAGTGTTCGATTACGCCGCTGCAATACACGCAAAACGCAATACTACAGTCTGACCATTTATTATTATTATTATTATTATTATTATTAGGTAAAACTTTAGCGACTCGGGAGCGTCGTGGTCGACGCCATTATGTGATAGAAGCCCGTACGACGCTCATATTTACGCCAACGAAAACCTGCAGTGTTTTTCTTTGCGTTTTTCAAACAGGTGAGTACAAGTTTTACCTATAACATTATTATTATGTAGGTACGACACGTTTTTTTTTACGCGTTCCCAGACATAGACTTAGACGCCTACGTCGTTTCGTTGGGGCTTTACTTTTCGCAGTTAAAACTTACAAGGCGATATTGTGCGTGCAGACGTCACCGTATTGTTGTTCAGTTAATTATACTCAATATTATACTGTATTTACACCAACTTATATTATGATATTATTATTATTATTATTATTATTATTATATTATATCGTGTACCTACCTACCGTGTACGAATAGTGTTTACTGAATTTCTAAAAATAAACAGAACACCGAATTATTAACTGATAACATAGGTACTGATAATATCCATTAGATGAATGCGGAGTATAATAATATTATTTTAATTTTATTTTACATATATATTGAATTGTTATACTATACCTATATAAAAAATATATTTCCTTTACAAAATATTATTGTGTACGTTTTTAGGCTGATCACAACCATGGTCCGACATTGCGTGATTTGTGGCAACGTCGGAGACGTCGATGGAGTTTCGTTGCATCGGTATTTATCATAACGATTTATAGTATTTATTATATTATTATTATTATAGTATCAAATACAATATATTATTATATATACACTATAACAGAGTACAATTAGTTTTCCAGCGAATGCCGTTCAGAAGCGTCAGTGGGTGATGTTCGCCGAGGACAACGGTGTAAATGCCCAACTGATATTGGCTAATTCCAAGCTCTGTTCGAGGCACTTACTTTTTCCTACCACCTAGCACATGAATATTTATTATATTAATTTTTTAAGGTTTTTAGAGCAGTTTTGTATACACTGTTGTATTCACCAATACCTTTTATGTTTTTTTTTTACTTCTGTATAATATCATTTGTGTTGTTTGGGTATTATTATTATTAGATTCAATACGTTATTTTGTTTTTTTTTTATTTACTATAATTTAATACACCATTCATACATTCATTTATTTTAAATAATTACCACCAAGTGTCTAAGAGTTTTGTAATTATAATTATATTATTATGTGGGTTGTACTCTATGTAGTATATGATATGTAGACATGAATTAACATTTCTCCCACATTGTATGTCTACAGCTTTACCATTCTTATATATATATTATATTATATACAGGGACTTATGCATCCATTAGATTCACTATATATGATTATATTTTACTAACGCCTAAGCATAGGTAACACCGCTTAGATACCCTGTTGTGTTGTTCACTAACAGTTAAAGTATAGAGTACAGTTTTCAAAAAAATAATTTTTAGGTTCTTAGTTTGATTAAATATTTCAATTCGATTTACTTAAAAATTATGTACTTGCTATCCACATTCCACACAACAAAAGGGTAACTCCATACCCTAACTCTCTACAAAGTATTGATTTAGCTTTTCACTTAAAATAATATATACCATTCGTTACATTTCTCAAGGGTCGTGTCACGCGGATCCGATGTTGTATCCGCTGTTTTTCCCACACGGCGAAGCCGGTTGGCATAACGGGATGTTGCAAGAGGGCAACCGACAAAATAATGTCCGCACTCGGAACAGCATCAGAGAGTTTGTGTGCTACCGCCTGGCCGTTCGATATCAGGGAAATAACGATGAGAGACATGAACTATTTAGTTTATTACATCAAGGTCGTTTCTTGCTACAGATGTATGTTTGCGACCAGTACGTTCGAATGGAATCGAACAATCTCAACTATATCCGTTTGAATCAGAGGGATCTCCTCGCTGAGGCTTATCAAGGGCTCATGGATCACGTGAACCAACAGCTACACGTGGATCCCATGGCGGTCGGACGAAGGATCATTTTACCATCAACGTTCGTGGGCAGCGATCGCTTCAACAAAATGTGCTATGAAGACGCTATCACCATAGTCCGTTCCAAGGGTAAACCTGACGTGTTCATAACTTTTACGTGCAATCCCAGGTGGTCGGAGATCACAGACAACCTGGCGGTTCACAGCACAGCAAGCGACAGGCCTGACCTGGTGGGCAGGGTGTTCAACAGGAAACTAAAGCAGCTACTAGGTGACATAACTGTTAATCGTGTGTTTGGTAATGTCGGCGCTTACGTTTATACTATTGAGTTTCAGAAACGTGGTCTGCCCCATGCGCACATACTTCTAATCCTGGCCGAGGATAGTAAGTTTCGTACGGCGGCGGACGTCGACGAGGTGGTTTGCGCCTTCCTGCCGGACCCGGCAACCGACAGGCGCTTACACGCCTGCGTGACGTCCCACATGATACACGGTCCTTGTGGAATAGTCAACCCACAGTGTCCGTGCATGGCGGACAACAGTTGTACCAAAAATTTTCAAAAACCGTACGCAGAACGACCTTGTTCCGAAACAGTACCCCCTTTCAGCTAACACTGGGGGGTCTGGGGGTCTCCCCCAGCGACGCTCGGAGACCTAGTAAGATATAAAATATGCATAATGGCATTTATTGACAGTAAATTAATTTAAAAGGGTAAAAAATCAAATATATAATTCACTCTAATGTAAAAATGTAAAATAAAAATTGGGAAACCTCTGATGAATTGATTATAATGGGTTACAAAAAGTCAATTAAAATAATCTTACTTTAATAATTTTATCCTTCTTGAGAGTATCAACAGTAGTTTTCTGCACAATAATTTTTATTTTTGCAGGACAGTTTATATTTTTAGATTTACCTCTTTTATTCTGTGCTGCTTCAACTTTTCTAAAATTACTATGATGACAAGTATAATCTTTTCTGAAACATATATATAATTTTATGAGAATATAATACAATATAGGTACATAACTTATACAGAATATAGTTATAGTTATAGTTATAGGTATTATGATAATTATCATAATTTATACTTAAATAGAAAACTAAATATATTATAGTAAATTGTTTAAAGAATAAATTATAAAATTAGTAACTTATTAGGTATTAACAATTAATAAGATAATTTAATCAAAGATACATTAGGTACAATATTAATTACAATTACTTGAAGTCTTGAAATCTTACCTGCTAATACAGCGTTCACTGTTTTGATTAGTGTTCCTTACTTGCCAAGAAGTATTTGATAATTCAGAAAATTCACCAACCCATTTGTCACAAAGAACAAAATTAGTTATATTTGAACGTATAACGTAATTACCTTCACTACAACTTATAATTACATTGTTAAATGACAAAGGAAATTGATCTGGAGTTAAATTTACTGTGATTGTATTCATTTTAATATCTACTTATTCACATAGATACCTACTTATTAATACTTAATAGTGAGTTAATGAAAGTATATAAAAACAATTTAATTACAAAAATGGTTTCACACGATGACAAGAATACCAATTGAATTAATTAATGCAAATGAAATGTAATATTCTAAGAGAATAAAACCTAATAAGAACTAACTCTAAGACTTTATGTATGCATAAAGGACAAACTATATTTGATAATGATTTATTTATAGTAAAAAACTATCAAACAATGATTTATCATTGTAGACCTTGGTAATTGGTATATTGAAATTGACAAGGTACCTATATTTAATATATATATTTATTCCCATAGTTTAGTTATTCAAATCCCAGATGAAGTAAAATTGTTAAATTAATGTTTTTACAATGCAATTATGTACCTTACTATACTCCATACCACGAGAGAACGCATACGGCTCGCGCATCCGAATGATTGCGCTCCGTCGTTTCGAGGCCACATTTCCCCCACCGTAACACAAGAGAACGCCTACGGCAATACGTGACATTCCCACTTCACGCGAGCTTATAGTTGCATACAGCGGCTCAAATGATTAAAATATTACGTGCTTGTATAATCACGGATTCACGCGTATTAGTTGATGTTTTACTTAATATTAATTAATATTGTTATGAGAGCAATAAACCATTTTTTTTTTTGGTTATAAAATCATATTACATTTCTTATATTTTTTTCATAAGTCATTAAATTAAAAATATAAATAATACAGTAATATTAAAAATCATAAATTAAAAATGTACAAAATCTTACGTTTGATTTAAAAACGATATTTACAAACAATACAAATACAAATAATACAGTAATATTAAAAATGTACAAAATCTTACGTTTGATTTAAAAACGATATTTACTAAAAATACAAATACAAATAATACAGTAATATTAAAAATCATAAATTAAAAATGTACAAAATTTTACGATTGATTTAAAAATCATAGTCATATTTAAAAATAATATACAAACATTTATAGGTAAATAATTTAATCAGAATCGAAGTCTGAACTTGTGTCACCTGTGATTGTTAAGACGTGGGATTCTTGTTCATCATAGACTTCATCAGATAAGACATCGATTTGCCAAAATTTGTCTTCCTCTTTTTTCACATGAGTAATTAAGTTTTTCCACATGTCTGGTGTAACCCGTTCCACGCCTTCTTCCAATAGTTTACGAACATCTTGTAATTTATATGTTGTATTATTCATACGAACATAATTTTTTACTGAGGACCACGCTAGTTCTATTGGGTTTAATTCGCAGTGATAAGGAGGAAGACGTACAACAGTTTTGTTAGCAGCCTTTGCTAATTCATCAATCACATATTGTCCATATTGAGGTTTTAAAACTTGAACTCGTTCCAATAATTCTGATTTAACCTTTGTATGATCAACTACCTCACCTTTATTTTCCAGCCAGTTGATAATATCTGCTTTTTTCCAAGATATAACGGGGCATGGGTCCTTCTTCACCGAATGATAAGACGCATTATCCATGACGATCACGGCATTTTCGTTCAATAACGGCAAAATTTTGTTGAACCACTCATAAAAATTATCACCATTCATTTCGTCATGGTAATCTTGGGTATTTTTTTTCGATTCAAAACAAAATAGACCTCCAGGAACAAACCCGTCAGATGACCCGATATGCACAACAATAAGCCGCTTGCCCTTACCAGATGGTTCCTTTTGTCCAGTTGTAAGACCTCTGAGAAATGCGTCCCTTGTCGATTTCACTGTAGTATCCACCCATGATTTCGATGTAGTTTCACCTGCATTCACCCATGTTTCATCAAGATAATATATTTGTCTACCTAACTGACGGTAATGCTTTATAGTTTGCAAATAGTTTCGGCGCCAACACACAATATCATTCCGTTCGATTAATGCACTATTACGAGACTTACGGACATACTCGAAATTCAGATGTTTCAGAACTCTGTACAACGACATTTTTGAAAAACTTGGCAAACTATCATCTTCATTGACTGCTGTTAATATTTTATTCAACGTCGGAATTTGACGGTTGTGCCAAAATTGATGAACTTTTTGCCTGATGGCATTTTGGTCGAACTCGTCTACTTTATCGGTTACTTTTGGTCTGATTTTGGTCTTGTTTGGTGATGTTACAGACTTTTTGTTGCGATATTCCGACAAAGTAACGCTCACGGTCCGTTGTCCGATACCACTTTCTTCCGATATTTTTTTTATCATTTCCTTCGCAGTCAATTTTGGCTCATCTCCAGTTGCTTGCAGTGCCATTTTGTTTTTGTACAAATTTACAATCATCAATTTTTGACCAGAACCAACAAACTAAAATTAAAAATAATGGTTATTGTAGTATAATATAACTTACTATATTATGAATCCCGGGAAAAAAATTTTATATTATATTGTTAAAAAAATGTTATATTATAAATAATATTTTGTTTATACGTCAAATAATACAGTTAAAAACATAGTATACTAAAATATTATACAAAATATAGGTAATCATAATAATATAGATTAACATTTAAAAAAAAAATTAAAACATTCTATGTCTTTTTACTATAAGTATGTGCCTCGTGCCTACATTCAATACATTATCGTTTGATAATTATTATTATTATTACCTATATTTTGTATAATATTTTTGTGTACTATGTTTTTAACTGTATTATTAATTGAAGTATCGATCATTCGAAATATTTTTATATGCTTTACCTATTTGTGAGGTTGTTAATTTAGTTAATTTGAATTACACATAATATATTATCGTAATTTTTTCCTAGGGTCGGGGATTTTTTTTCCGGGGTTGTTCGTCGGGGGATTTTTTTTCCGATTACCTATAGTACATTAGTACAGTCGAAAATAATAAAATTATAATAGTTAAAATAATTCTTACTTTTCCACGAGGATTTTTTTTCATTGGTGAAATATTGCTGCCTTCTTGATCCATTTTAAATAAAAAAAATTAAGATATACACCTGACAGTTAAAATAAAACGATATACGCAAATGTAGTAACGCAAACACTACCGCAAAAATTATAATACAATTTACGGCACAGTCAAAATAAAACAAGATTCACTCGGTAAAAAAAACACAAAACAGTAGTTGAGTATTTTTTTTTTTATAGTGTACACGACGCGTGAATCAACAATTGTCAGCTGCTCATGAACCATTCTGTACATACATGATCTAACCGAAAACCGACTAGTTCCGATAGCGACCGACTTATTCCTGCTTGAGACTGTTTCGTAGAGGGGAACGCTCATGCGCGAAAACAAACGAGTTTTCGTCGGCCGCCGTATGCGTTCTCTCGTGGTATGGAGTATAACTGTCAACGAGGCACTTATTTCACTGTAAAAAGTTAATTTTTAGCTATAGGTGCGTCACATTAGTTGATTAATAGGTAGTTGTTACAATGTTGCACATTATATTAATACTTTAATTATTATGTCAAGAACATTTAATAATTATAACTCTAACATATTATGGTTATGTGGTACATATTATGGGTAGGCGGAAAAAAAGTCCAGAAATATAAATATAAATGTGAACACATGTATACTGTACTCCTGATTAGTAATTACCATGTACCTATAGGCTATAACAAAATATAATAATATATTATAATATATTAAAATGAAAACAATAATTAATTGTTAATTTTATAAAATATAGATTGTAAATAAAAAAAAATATAAATATGAACACAATATGACATATTGTGTTATAAGTTATAAGTAAAAAAACATAATTCTTTCTTACATACATACATAGTACCTATTATAACAGATAATAATCATAAATAATAATTACTAGTAAAATATAATTGTTAATTGTATAAGAGGCAAATATAGGTAATTTTATAAAAGAAAATCTTAAAATTTCAAATATAAATAATTATATGCATGAATATGACTTATACTTATACTATTAATCATATATAACAATTGAAAAATTTAAATGTACCTATTATATTAGTATGTATAAATATGACATGAATAATCATTGTTATTCTTCGTTCTATTGAGAATATTATAAGATCTTCTTTTTCGTTGCTCAAGATTATAGTTTATATAGAGGGTTTGATACTGCTATGGACCACTGATGAACCACCTGTCAATAAATTGCATTTTTACTACCCAAATATTGATAAGCCTTTTGAAATTTAATTTAATTGATATTGTTCGGTACTTACCAATATATATATATATATATATATATATAAATATTATATAAAAAGTAGGTATATAACCAGTCAAAATGTTAAAATGTATCAATAGCTGGGTATAATATTGACACTCCATTATAGTACTCCAGTACTTGGTTGTTGAGATACTATATCTACTCGTCCTACTAGTACAGTTTTATCCAGTTATAAATTTGTTTTACCAAATTTTGTGACTATGTAGATTATAAAATCAAATAAAGTTGGTGACAAATTATGTGGGCTTTTTTTTCCTTAGTGCGTTTATTTTTTTGGGCTTTTTTTCCGCCATTCCATATTATGTTACTAAGTACTAATATATATCAAAAACAAAATATAAGTCATAAAAACAAACACAGTTTCGTCAACTGCTTTTCTATCCTTAATGTCAATGGGAACGACTAATAAATAGTTTCATTATTAACCTAAATAGTTTGTTTTAAATGAAACATTGACATCCATTTTTCACAAAGTTTATTCCTGCTATAAGTGATGTACCAAATTTAACTTATTTCTAAAAAAATAATTTGTATTTGTAATTTTGGTGTTATCAATTTTTGTTATCAAAATATCTGCAGCAGTAAAATGCGCGGTAAAATTAATCGGTTTTGAAACGGCCAATGAAAATGGGTTATTTTATATGCAGTGCCGAGACAATGTACACTTCGTTAATATGCGACCGGACGTCGTCATAGTCAAGGCAGGAGAAATGAAGTACGCGGAAATAATCAAAAGAATTAAGAACGGTAAAGAGGTACAATCACTGAGCAACAATATCAGTGCGGTCAGTGAAACCAGAAGTGGTCACTTACGTGTAGTGCTTAGTCGGGAGACCAAGGACGTAGAATAGCTCTCCAACGCTATTACTCGACCTGCACCAGGCTATCGGACACCATTAGGGTCTAAGGGATGTGGACGAAGAGGCAGACGAAGAAGAGATCATGCCAGCTATTCTGAAGACGACCAAACCCCCGACAAGAGCTGCAGTACTGAACATGAGGAAATTTGGACGAGGAACCAAAGTGGTAACAGTTTCAGTACCCACAGTGATAGCACACACGCTGGTCTCGACCAAACTCCGAGTCGGCTATGTGAATCGCAGTGTCAGACGCAAAGTGGAAGTAAAAAAATGCTACAAATGCCAGGGTTATGGACACACAAGGGACCAATGTCAACACAACGACAGGAGTGACCGCTGCTGGAAGTGTGGAACTGAGGGTCAAAAAGCGTGGGAATGCGTTAACGAAGCAAGATGCTTTCTATGCAGCAATTTCAGAGTGAACTGGATCGTTTCTGGATGCAGACTGTAATATTATCATCAATACGCTAGGTTTTTATAGTAAAACTAGCTGCCCGTGTGCCTCGATTCCGGTCGTTGTGGAAGCCGCCTCCGGCGCCTTCGAGGTGGTCGAGTGAAAAACGTTTCACCGGAAATTCGAAAAAAAATTGAGTCGTACTGAAAACTGTTACTGTGAGTGTCTAGCGGTCTTTTGTCATCTGGTATAATACCGTGTCCCGCCGTATGCCCGGTTCTGTTTTGACTGGGTATAAGAAATTAGGAAATAAGAATAATTGTAATCGAACGTCTAGCTATCAATCATCGCCGTATGCAAATCTTTGCGGGATAGGGCATCTGCGTATGGCGGATTGGATGCATGATGTGCGAATCTTATAACGTGCGTATGTATAAGTGAAGGAAGAAAATAAAGTTTCTAATATAATATATATAATAATGAAAAACACGAAAAGTGATAACGGTAAGAGGGAGATAAGGGAGCGACGTCGCGAATATAGTCGTGGTTGTATAGTGAAAATCGTTCCGCCGGAAATTCAAAAAGAAATTAAGTCATATAGCTGCCGCAATTTTGAGTGTCTAGGAAGTCAGTCACCCGGCTTTACTTTGGGCGTACTCTGCCAGGTAGGCAATCCGACTTCGTCGGATAGCGGACGACGTGCAACGGTCGGGTAACACAATGAGGAATGCAATCCGAAAACTGTGACTTTGAGTGTCTTGCGGTCTTTTCTCATCTGGTATAAAACACTAATAGGTGTATGGTTGTGAACAACCTATGCATACCAAGTGAAAAACGTACCATGAAACTAATTAAATGCTCTAAATTACTTATACAGGTACCTGTATCATTCGAAGCGGGAGTTAAGGGACGTGAGTTAAGTATGGCTTCGATGCGGGACAAGATTGTAGAAAATTCCTCGAACGTGAAAACATGGGTGCCAATTATGCGAACGAGCAACCGTTTCGTCGACCGAACGGCGGCCTCCCATAACCCGCCAAAATGAGGAGCGCTCGGGGGGTTAAAATGCCACACGCAGTTGGACCGGGAGTTCGCTATAGATACTTGTCCTTTCGGACTATTAATTAACGCCTGTAATTTTTTGTGCGCACCGACAAAATTAGTGCCATTGTCGGAATAAATATCACTCGGCAAGCCTCGTCGGGCGACAAACCGATCAAAGGCAGCTAAGAACGCGTCGGTTGTTAAATCAATCACGACTTCAAGGTGTACGGCCTTGACTGCAAAACACACAAAAACCGCAATGTAAATTTTGTAAGTGCGAGACTTGCGGAGTCGAAGCTCACGCATCATCAATGGTCCGGCATAATCGATACCGACTCGCGCGAACGGACGACATTGTTGTACCCGCGCCGCGGGCAAATCAGCCATGAGTGGCTGGATCGGTTCGGCGGTCAATCTCACACATACTATGCATCGTGACAATACCTCATGTAGACCCAATACTTACGTGAAATAAGAGCCGCCACAACTCGTGGACCCGAATGACCTGTTACCTTATGCCATTTTTCACATAACAATCGTGCAAAATACGATCTTTTAGCCAATAATACCGGATGCTTACAATCGTACGTCAGCGAGGAATGTCGCAACCGACCCCCCACTCGGATTACAGCGTCCGCATCAATAAAGGGGCACAAACGTGATAACGGTTTCGACGACACACGGACATTATTGGACAATTCGCGTCGCAGATCGGCAAGGTGAATCCGCTGTGATTCTAAAACGAGAACCTGGGTGGCATGATCAAGCTCCGACTTAGACAGAAATGCGGGGGGACGCGGAGTTGACTTGCCGTTACGGCATAATGAAATAAAGCGTATAACGCGCGCCGTCACTCGGACCATTCGGTCAAAACACGAAAACACAGTGAACCGTTCGACAGGCGCGTCATCAGCCGAACAGCACATACAATTGGCCGCGCTTCGGGTAGCTCCGAGATATCACTTGGAGGGGGGGACATGGTTTCCAATCAGACAGATCAGTGTAGATTATAGGCGGCCCCTGCCAATATAACGAAAATTGTGCTAACTCAGACGGCGTAACGCCTCACGACGCGCAATCGGCAGGATTTAAAGAGGACTCTACATGATGCCACTGACAATTCGGCAACAAAACTTGTATTTGGTGCACGCGGTTCGAGACATATGTATTAAAAGAATCGTGGTGAACCGTTAACCACGATAATACTATTGTCGAGTCGGACCACGCGTGAGTGCCGACTATATTTAATAGCGATGTAAGCGCATGGCTCAGACGCCCTAACCAACGAGCTAATAATACCGCAGCGTTCAACTCAAGTCGTGGCACGGTCAATGCCTTTAAGGGAGCTAGTTTCGTTTTTGTACCTAATAAAAAAATACAACTATCCGATGGGGCGTCCAAAATACGCATGTAAACAACGGCTGCGTAACCGCGTTGCGACGCATCGCAAAACCCTAACAACATACACGGCGCGCCATTACACGCTTGTATGTATCGTGGAACACGAACAGTGAGTAAAGACTGCAGGTCAGCGACGAAGGCGGCCCACCTTGATTGAATGTCAATTGGTAAGGGAGCATCCCATGACAATTTTACGTGCCATGTCTGCTGCATAATTGATTTTGCCAAAAACGTGGTCGGCGCGAAAAGTCCTAACGGATCAAATATTCGCGCGACTAATGATAATATACCTCGTTTGGTGTATACCGGCGCGGGGTCTAAACGGAGCGCGCAACAAAATTCGTCCGTCTCATGATGCCACTCGATTCCTAATACTTTAATACTGAACGCATCGGCCGTGTCAAATGGTAGCGGGCCTGACCCACGGCAATCGGCCGGAACGACACTTAAAATCGATGCTGTATTCGTCGCCCACTTTTTTAATTCTAGCCCGGATTTACTTAGTACTGAAATCAAATTCGATTGAAGTTCAAGCGCTTGGACTTCAGAATCTGCACCCACACAAATATCATCGACATACGTTTGACATTTTAGCACCTTCATGCCGCCGTCCATGAGCGACGCTGCTATTCCTGTAAAAGCCACGGACAACACGGATCGTCCTTGGTTGCGAAGCGCCCATATGAGGCACCCGTATAGTGTTGTTTTACCTGTTCCACCGGGACCGTCAACGTAGAAAAGTTTTGATACGTTTCTGTTGTCGTCTACGGCCGCCATCACACGATTGAACACGGTCCGTTGTTCGTCGTTCAAATTGTCCAATTGTACGGCCCAGCGCACCGCCACGTCTATAGCAACAAACATGTCATCATCCGGGTCTTCTTCCAGCAATGTGACGTCCGGCAGTGGCAAACCATAGTTCGCAAGCGATTTTCCGTGACCACGAAGCATCCTGTCGATTGCGTCCAAACACGCAGCCCTCGCGCGGTCAATGTCCCTCAATCGGTGATTGAAGTCATGCAACATGTGAGGTTCGCTGGCTTGATACAACGCCAGCGGGTTTGTGATTTCGCAGTGTAAAAGCATCGTCACAAAAAGGTAACGAAGCTGGACTGGAGTGTCCAATGTTGCTGATTCGGCCATGCACGCCAACATAGCTCGGTCGTTTTCCACAAGTCCCATCGCGACGGCTGCAGCCACGTATGTTGGATGCTCTATCCCGTCTACTTTCCTCATGTCCCGGAAACACTGTGGGCCTCTCTTGTGTAGAAGTAGCAATCGTAGGTAGAAACGATCGCGATCAAGTGGGTTGACAACGTACATTCGAGCCAACGTTTCGTACCTCATCCGTCTTTGACGTCGTATCCACATTCTCCTTGACGCGTTCCAAGTGTAATGTACCGGTATCTCTTGGTAAAGGTACTGCCTAGCCTCCACATCCGTCACGTTGAGGTCGAAAAATGCCGTAAGTTTTGTTCGAGCCAGAGCCGCGTTCTGCACCCGCTCTAGTACCTGTCCAGGTCCAAAGTACATGTTGTGATAGTCTTCCAGGTGGACCGGAAGTCTAATGATCGTATGACTCTTGTTATGCATTTCATACGAAAATAACCTCCAAACTGCTTCTGGTGGACTGACGTACCGTGAGTTTATGTAACTGAAATCAACATCAACGTATATCATAAACATTCAGGAATAATATATATATATGTATTTATACACCTAAAAATCATAGGAATGTGATTAGCTCATATTTAATTCAATGTCAATAGAACATTATGTAATAAAGAAATCATAAAACATATTATTAGGCTAACATGTTATTTTGTATGAGATTACTTAACTATTTGTCCAAGGAAAATATTAGAACAAATAATAATTATTAAAATTGAATCATTTTAAATTGAGTTGCATTATTGGTTCATAAGTCACAAAATGAAATGTAATATTGTGTATTTTATAATATGAATATTAATGAAAATAAAATTTACCAACAACATCTATTACATATACAGAATAACACTTAACACAATAATGATAGATGAAATGTAATTTTGAACTCAACAATTAAAAATATAAGTTTAATTCACTTACTTTTCAATTTCATCTCCATTCCAAACTTCCAAGGTAGCTGCGTCGTGGCCCTTGTAGACGTATTTATACAAATACATTACGCTCTTCACGGTAGAGCACACCTCAACGTTTATGTGTGCATCATACTTGACCAGCAAATATGGGTTGTACGGGACAACAAACTCATTGCCGACAGGATGACCTCTGACGTTGACCACACGTCCATTGTTCGGTCTATGATAAGTCGGGTAGCCACCATCAGAAATGTATACAGTCTCCTCGTTGTATTCTTTGGGATATCTCTTCGTACAACTGTTGTCCGACATACACGGACTGTTGCGGTTGAGTGGTCCACACGGACCATGAATCATGTGCGATTTCACACTGTCAAATAGGCGCCTTTTGGATGCTGGGTCAGGCAAGTAGGCACACACAACATTGTCGACGTCGTCGGCAGTGAGTAACTTGCTGTACTCATCTAAGTTGATGAGTATATGTGCGTGTGGAAGACCACGTTTCTGAAACTCAATGGTGTAAACATAAGCATCTAAATTACCAAACACGTTATTGACCGTAATGTCACGCATTAGCTCCTTCAGTTTTGCGTGAAAGACCCTCGCCACCAAATCAGGCCTGTCGGTCGCCTTCAACCAACACGGAATGTTATCTACTATCTCTGGCCACCTAGGGTTACAGGTAAATGTTATGAATAAGTCAGGCTTTCCATACTTACGCACAATGGACATTGCGTCGTGGTAACATTGTTTCATGTACCGAGGGCCAGCTAGAAACGTTGAAGGCAGAATTGTCCTGCGGCCGACCGGATCTATTTCGTCTAGGCGGATCTGTTGGTTAATATGGTCCAGAAGGCCTTGATAGGCGTCAGCGAAGAGTGCTTTCTGGTTGTCTCTGAGGTAACGTAGATTGTTCGCTTCCACGCGAACGTACTGATCACATATGTACTGCTGTAATAAAAAACCACCTGCGTGTATTAAACTATATGTATGACCGTCATTCCCATTGCTGTTGGTTCCGGTGTATCTGATGGCCAGCCTAGAAGAAGCAAACTCTTTGCTAGAGTTCCTAAGACGCACTTCGTTCCGGCGGACGCCCTCTTGTCGCAGGTTGTAATGCCAGCCGGTTTCTCCGTGTGGGAAGAACATTGGATACAGCATTGGATCTGCATGAGGTGAGCCAGCTGATATGCTTTGCATCCGGCGATTTGGGTCAACTGGGTTCGAGTCGTAGATGACCAGATCGAGGTTCCCTGGTGGTAGACCATCTTCACCAACAAAGACAACTGCTACCTCGTTCACATGAGCAGCTGGTTGATTGTATCGCCGTGGGTCAGTGTTTGGGTCGGCGACAATGTGCATGGTCACCCTTTTTGGTTGCAACATAGGATTGGCAGCAGCAGCATCTTGTTCCCTTTGCCATACCTGTCGCATGTTTCTGTAAGAAAATAATATTGTGTTATTATTAAAGCCACATGATAGATCCACATGTGTGTACAGTAGAAGGATGAAGTATAAATGTTATCGGTAGGCAAGTGCAACCTAGTAAATATTATAGCACAGTATATTTTATGTAATTCGGAAATGTATTGATACTGTTAAAGGCATATTACTAAGCACACATACTGTATAAACTATGAAATTCAATTTTGCATAGAAGTATTAAATAAAAGTGTCGTTTAGTACACTACACACTGCAATGGAAATATACACAATAAGAGTAAAATCAATATACAGGGTGTTCCAAATTTCATGTGACAGCAGATTTCACCATGATATATTTAAATAAGGGGAAAATTACCTATATGAAAACCTTTTTGAATCATATAATCTAAAATAATTTGATATTAAATAATTTTTTTATTAATTAGTGTAGGGGGGTTCGAGGGTCAACTTTTAAAATTCAAATGGGAACCTATATTTTTGAAATATGATTTTTGTGCAGTTTAATTTTCTATGAATTTTGACGGGTAGTTTACATTAATGTGTTAATAATTGAAGGAGCTATGAACATCTGAATATTTGTGTAAATTTATAAAATGTCAACAGTGAATAATACTAAAAGTGCTTCCGTTGTGCGACCTTAATAATCCGGGTATCGAATTATCAATTTATTACAGTATACAGTAGTCGGTTCAAAACGTATATCTGTATACCGTTTGATATTATAACCGGTTACAGATTATTTTTATTTATGATGCCGTAATTACATTTCTTAAGAGGCCGTCACAGTAGAAAAAAATCGACCGAAAAACATGCTTTCGTACTTCCAATAGTTCTCAGGCCTCGTTAATCGTAGAAACATGGTTTTGGTATCAAAATAATCACTAGAAGTTGTACTAAATATTCTTGGAACAGAATTTTAAAATTTTTTTTCTAACCAATTTTATTTGTATCTGAAGTTTGTACTAATTTTCATTTTTTTAAAAAATTATATAAAATCGACAAAATTAGATATCGAAAATCTGTTCCAAGAATATTTAGTACAACTTCTCGTGATTATTTTGATACCAAAACCATGTTTCTACGATCAACGAGGCCTGAGTACTATTGGAAGTACGAAAGCATGTTTTGGGCAAAAAAATTACGAATTTGCCGTCGTCATGTGCTGCTAGAACGATTACAGCGGCAGCATTCTGAAATAGTACTTCTACCACCACCCCGCGTGCATATGCAGCTTACCGCACCGTGGTCAAAACCGGTTATTTATCGCAGCCGCGCACGGATTATAAATAGCCAAATACGTCGATACGAAAATAATAATTCTGTCAATGAATAATATTATTTTATTTTTCGATGTTATAATTCGTATTCATATTACTAGCGAAGTTTACGCAAAATGGAACTACATAATATTATATCATAAAATCGTCACCAAATAGCTGGAAAGCGTACGATTTAAACAATTTTTTTTTCAACTATAGACAATTCTTCTATCAAATTAGCGATTTGATATTCAAGACGAATTTTTTTTAAATTTAAATTAGCGTACCTAATAAAAACCGTCCAAGAAGAAGCAAAACACTTCAATCATGTCATTGTAATTTAGCCCATATTCTTATTGTGCCTCAGGGTACAGATTGTATATTTCATATAAAAAATAAAAATAAATAAAAAAATTAGCATAACTGTACAAGTAAAAAAAAGGTAGGCAAGTGGGTGTCGCTCTACTGTACAGTATGTTATTACAAGTGATTATACTGAATTGTGTTAAATTAAAATTCGATGATATTATAATATCATTGCTGAAGAATAACGAATCTGAGCTAAGACGGGAGCCTTATATTTTTAACTACAAAATAATTTAAAATTTGAAAATTTGACAAATTTATTCAAAATTCAAATGTTGAATGAACTTTAAAAAAAAAATCGACCATGTATTATTAATATTTTTCAATTGCTATATTGTAACAATATATCAAACGCCTTGTATTAATTTTTCACGCTTCTTGATCCAACAAATTTAATAACAAATTGACAATAGAAAAAACTAAAAAAAATCGAAAATGTCCGTAAACAGCTCAGAAAGAGTGAAAGTGTTATAGGAATTGATAAAATATTCATACAGTGTAAATTGTTAAAATTATATACAATTTTTAATTACATCAAAATGAGATAAATAATAAATTATGTATGGTTGTGTGAATAATATCAATATTATCCTATGTTGTAAAAATTTGAACTTCAAACACTCATAAAAATTCAATTTGAATGTCCGGTAGGTATTTTTTTTATAAAATTAAAAAAACTTACGAGGAATCTTCTATTAAATTTCCAAATCTTAGATTTAATAAGAAAAATTGTTATGAATTTCTAACATAAAATAATTTGCACATTTTTATGTATTTTCTGTTGCCAAAATTCGAACTTTAAATGCTTGTAAAAAAAAAAAGTGTGAATATGTATTATTAATATTTTTCAACTACTATTAGGAGCCTCGTATTAAATTATGTACCTATTACGCTATTTATTATTGTATATTGTATTCGAAGGTGTACGCGCGTATTTTAGTCTAAGTAGTCTAACTATATAAATATATAATGTCCCATACTCATTCATTGATATAGCTAGATGACTTAGTATTGTATTTTATACTAAAGTCATCGTTATGAAGTACGTAGTTTATAGGTTATAATGTAATAATTACAGTGCTATATTCGACTATAAAAAGTACCAACCTATGTAAAATTTGAAAAAAATTGTTATTTTTATGGAGTCTCGTGGAAGTTATGCATGTAGAAAGGTTTGTATAATATAGTGGCGTAATTTCAGTTTTTGAGAAGGGGAGAGGCAAATATTTTAGATCGGTCCATCATAGAACTGAGAAAAAAAATTTTCCGTAATAATTATATACCTATAATAACTCTACCTACATATACTACCTAAGCTATACTGTATATAAGAAAGTATAAAACTAGCTAGCACATCCCTGGCTTGTTAGCGGCCCGCTAAAGATAAAGGAGGAACAAATGCCCACCCTGCTCCCCAAATGACAACACTGAAGTGTGATATCTATATTATGGGGTTGGTTTACGACAGTTGGAACTTAATATTAACAATTGTTGACACAGGTATTAATATTACTTTTTTATATCAAACCTTTGGGTGGAGTACAAAGCTTCTAGCGGGATTTTTTTCTAGCATTACTCATAATCTAATACTACGGTCTCATAAACACAATAATTACATTAAAAATCAAGAGTTTGAAGAAGACTCTTTAGAAAGAAAAAATGTTCAGCGTCATAATAATAAAGCCAAAATTTGTCAAAATCTCGAAAATTATAAATCATTGTAATTAAAAAATTATAAAATGTTCAGTTTTTATAACTAAGTGTTGAAACCGCCGAACGCCGTAAGGATATATTTATATTTGTATATTATTTAAGTGTTTGATTGTTTGATCGACTTAATTTTTTTTTTTTTAAATGACAAAACGATTTCTGCTTTGTATTATTTATTATTTATTTGACATTATTTTCAGAGAATATCAGAAAGGTCTTAACCGGAGGCGCGAAAAGATGTAAGGATATTAATGTCATGAAATTATTAATAAATCTAATTTAACACATTTGTTTTCAGGTGCCGAAAGTAGACAGACGGCCACATACAGTAAGTATTTAACAGGAACATTTTTCCACAACAAAATTTTTGCTACAACTATTTATTATGTTTTTTTTTTCAGAAAAATAAAGATCAACTGTACCTAATAAAAATCATGTCTTTATTTCATTTTTAATATTATTTTTATATTGATTAATCAATTGCAATTCATTTGTCATGGTATAAAATACACAACTATAGAATAGCTATAGTAATAATATAATATAACATCTTATAACAATTAATTTATTATTGAAAATCATGTCTTTATTTCATTTTTAATATTATTTTTATATTGATTAATCAATTGCAATTCATTTGTCATGGTATAAAATACACAACTATAGAATAGCTATAGTAATAATATAATATAACATCTTATAACAATTAATGCATATTAATCCTCATGTGCAAAGTATACATTATTCCTAAGATATTCATTCAGTATGAATTTGGTTTTTAAATTGTTATTAGTTCATCATACCGTTAGCGTACAACAATTAAAAAGTCTGGTGTGTAGAGCAAAACAATTGAATAGTCAGGGAGACTGTTTTGGTCTGTAAGTCTGACATATTAGTAGTGCCCCGTGTACCTAGCACCTGCTCGACATTTAAGACAACTCGATTTAAATTATAATAAGATACCAAATAGGACAACACATTTTTTTTTTTTTTTTACAACTATTTAAATAAATTGTTAGGTAGGTATTGAACAAAATACAAACCCTATTGTATAAACCAATTATTGTTTTCAACATTATGATATTCACAAATCAATACTCTGAAAGAAAAACAAATATTCTTGTCGTTACTATAATTTTTATTTGCAGTAGTAACAATATAATAATTGAATACTGTTTTGGTATTGGCGTTCATAAATTTTAAGTTAAATCTTTATAAAATGTTAAATGTAGTACTTGGTTATGTTAATATTCTTAGAGAAAACGAATACAGCTATTGAATGGTGTTTAACATGGAAGTAATACTATTTTACAGTTACAGTTACAGTTACAAATTTAATAAAGTTAACAATAACGATATGGTCTTATTTAATCTTAAGTTAAATCTCAAGCATTAACACAGTGTACATTAATTAAAAACAGTTGTTACGATTATTAGTGATTAGGTACATAGTGAAATTGACTTATTAATAAACAACATACCTAGGTTTTTTACAGAAGTGTCATACAATATTGTATGCTAACTAAATGTTACAAAGTATAACCATAGTAATAATAAATATAGACATAGACATAGTATATAGCAAAAAGGGGTGGTGGGGGTGGGGGCCGTGATGGCGGAAGCCGCCGGGGAGGGGGTCTCAGAGATCCCCGATCCAGATCTCGGTCGATGAGTGGGACGTACTCCCCCGAAGTAAGTATAAAAAAAAAAAATATAAATATAAATATAAATCTAACAAAACACATTATTTCCATAAGGTCCGAAGAGCAACAAAATTGCCGCGGTCGCAGTCGCTGCGCGTAAGTATATATATTATGCGTTATAAAACATTCAAGATTGATTGAAATTGATAAATCTAATTAAACAAATTATTTTCAGGAGGTCCGTTCCAGGACACCGCCGACACAGCGACAAGGGACACCGCCGCGCTCTTTAAGCGTAAGAATATATTAATCTAATATTTAAACTAACTTAAAAAAAACTTCAATAAAACCAATTATTTTCAGGAAAACGACAGCCGCCGAACGCCGTAAGGATATATTTATATTTGTATATTATTTAAGTGTTTGATTGTTTGATCGACTTAATTTTTTTTTTTTTAAATGACAAAACGATTTCTGCTTTGTATTATTTATTATTTATTTGACATTATTTTCAGAGAATATCAGAAATGTCTTATACCAGAGACGCGAAAAGATGTAAGGATATTAATGTCATGAAATTATTAATAAATCTAATTTAACACATTTGTTTTCAGGTGCCGAAAGTAGACAGACGGCCACATACAGTAAGTATTTAACAGGAACATTTTTCCACAACAAAATTTTTGCTACAACTATTTATTATGTTTTTTTTTTCAGAAAAATAAAGATCAACTGTAATAAAAATCATGTCTAGTAGGTAGTATAAGTATGTTCTATCCAAGTTTTACATTTACAGGGAGATTTAAAATCGTTTATCCACGACTCTTGCGCTTGAGCAATGAGTTGTGTGGGTGCTTTCTATCCAAGTTTTTATTAGCTACGGGGAAATATAAAAACGTTCATCTACGACTTTTTCCCTCGAGGTGTTAGTGACGATCCCGGGAAAATTTTTACTAAAATAAAAAGATATTATTTATTTATTAAATATTTTTTTTTATTTTAAAAAGTATTACATATTATACATACTAATTTTTTATTTTAATATATCTGATGATGTTATCCATGAATTTTGACATGAATCAAAACCTAACCATTTAACAAACATTTTATTCCCAACTTTTTTTATAATACGTTCGACGAGAAATGTGTCTGAAAAATCAGTTAATTTAATTTCCTGTTCATAAAATCCACCTAAAATTATATTGCCTGATCCATCTTTTAGCTCATAAGTTACTGGATTCGTCTGTAGAATTTTTGAAACTTTAAATATTTCAGTTGTCCAATTTGGTGTATATCCTTTACTAAATATATGTTTATATTTTGATATTCTTACAAAGTCATTAATTTTAAATTTTGGTTTGTTTAATGTTCGGTTATTTATATATGTATTAAATTTAACTTTGTTTGCATCCATTCGAGCTTCATTAGGCGTACATTTAATTGATCTATGTTTTGTATTATTATAGTTTTGTATGATCTTTGATATTGTATTATTCCAATTCCATCTACCCGTTGAAGTGAAATGTCTATATATATTATTTTTAAGAGATTGTATAACGCGTTCAACAATTGAACACTTGATAACACTGTATGAACTATAATGTTTAATTTTATATTTTTTCATTAACTCTTGAAATTGAATATTATAAAACTCTGTACCATTATCTGTTTGCAACAATTTTGGATTAGCTTTTTTCAATTCGATCGACATTTCCAAGTACATTATCGCTCTGCATATTCAGAAATAACCAAAATCAATGCGGGCGTCCCACAAGGAGGCATCCTATCTCCAACATTATTCAACATCTATGTCGCCGGTCAGCCCACCACGCCTCAAACCATAGTAGCGGATTATGCTGACGATAAAGTCATTTTGTCAATTAGTGAAAATCCGGTAACCGCCTCATCAAACCTACAACATCACCTCAACCTTATGTCTAACTGGTACGATAAATGGCGTATCAAAATAAACCAGAATAAATCAAGTCACACTACATTTACCCTCAAGAAGGGTGTATGTCCTGCTGTCACATTAAACAACATCCCAATCCCCACATCGGACACAATAAAATACCTGGGACTCAATCTTGATAAACGACTAACATGGAAAAATCACTTACGAACCAAAAGACTAACTCTCAACGCCCGTATGCGCATCCTCAGTCCTCTAATATCGAGAAATAATAAAACCAACCTTAAAGTAAAACTTCTAATTTACAAAACTCTCCTTAAACCTATCTGGACTTACGGCATACAGCTCTGGGGCTCAGCAAAAAAATCCAATACCAATAAAATCCAAGTATTCCAAAACCTAGCTCTTCGCCGACTCTCTAATGCACCACCGTACGTCTCAAACTTAACGTTACATAATGATCTTCACATGAAAACCATCAACGAAGAAGCTCAATCCTTTTACTTGCGCTTCCGCACTCGACTTCTATCCCATCAAAATCCTCTTATTAAAAACCTCTCCTCCTTAACCCTCCCAGGAAATCCGAGGCGAAGGTTAAAAAGAAAATGGTGTCGTGACCTCCTGCAACTACCAATTTAAAATATACTACACACTATACATATTAAAAAAAAAATAAATAAATAAATAAAAAAAAAAAATTTTAAAAAAATAAGTAAAATAAATATATAAATATAAATAAGTCATGCTAAGTGTTGCCAGTGGGTGGCTTCTTAATCAAATTTTCAAGTCCTGTTTTTCTCTTAGCACATAAGCTTATTGTACATAAATTGTATAGATTGTTTATTTCTAATAAAAAAAAAAAAAAAAAAAGCTTTTTTCAGTATATTAGACATGGCTTTTGTACAATCTTCACTTGATTTATTTTTTAGTTTTTCCACCCACACATACTTACTATACGTATCTATAACAATTAGTATATATCTAAATCCATGATTTTGTTTAGAATGAGATTGCATATCCATTAAATCAGCTTGCCAAAGGTCGTCTTTAAATCGAGTTATTACACTACGTCTACGAAATATTTTTCTCGCTGGTCGATGTTGACATTAGCTATATTTACTAATGTAGTCATTTAACAATAATATTTCTCTCACGTAATTCTTCTAAAATAGATATGATTTCATTATTAACACCTGTATTACCAGCACTTTGAGATAATATTAAAAGATTTAATCTAGTTACTAGTTCATTCGGGTCGTCATAATAAACTAATTGTGTTTGTGCCAATACATCTTTATATAAACCATTACCTATCTTAGACTCGGGTGATGTAGTAAAATTAATCATATTTGAAGTCATGTGATCTGTAGACGAAGAACTGTTTGCTGTTTGATTAAAATCAAATGGTTCATTTTCTTTCGATATTTTTCTACGTTTAGCACTAGATTTGCTAGAAGGGGTATAAGATAACGTATTGCTAAATGATGATAAGTTAATTCGAGGAGTTGCAGTCTCATTAATTTTAGCTATTTCTTCGTTAAATCGTTTTTCCTCAATTTTCATTCGATCATACAGTGGTTTTACAACGGTCATCCATTTATGATATCTCGAGGTTTTAGGCTTCCCTTCTGCTTTTAAATGGACACCAGTAGTTTTCAAAATATTGAAATAAGATTCTATATCTGGTATAGTTGTATTTTTTGGTTCCTTCTCACATAATAAAGACCATAATCCTGGTGTAAATTGATAGTATTTATTAAGCAACAGTAAATTACCGTGACTAAAAGTTACAGTATGTTTTCCTATTTTATATGAATCACTACCTTTATCATAATGCATACCATAGGATTTATCATAACGTGTTGATTTAGGACGGTTATTTAAAAAATTTTCAAATGGTGAATTTAATTCATCATTATCATCTTCTTCACTAGTGTATGAGATTTCGGATTTATTTTTTTGTTCAGTCAACTATTTGTTACATATTGCATTTTTTTCCGTATGTGTACTCAATGGTTCAATTATTGGTTTAAATGCTTCACGAAAATAATTGTCGGAATCGATAACACCACGTTTCATTTCCATTATTTTGCGTTTAATATTTTTTTTTGATGCTATTAAGTTTTGTAACAAAGCTTTTTCGGTATTCATTGTGAATAATAAACGTAATATAACTGTATCGTACGACTACTGTTAACATTATGTAGATAATATAAGTGACATGGTATATATATATATATATTATAAAAATATTTTTTATATTGTTCATATTATACAATACTAATTTATTTTAATAAACGTATGAAATCCACATCTATATCTTCCTTCATTCATTTCTCGAGTTTTATCGATAACCATAAAACCGTAATCACTATGATTCCAACATAAATGTGAAATTTTCCGAAAGTCCGAAAAATCCATATCTGCAGACGAATGATCATTGAATATATGACGTAAATTTGTATCATCTTGTTTCAATATTATTAGGAAGTTTGAATTGTCTCTTACTAACTGTTTTGATATTTTAGAATATGTTTGCGCTAAATAAAATACAGAGCTAGCACCTGAATGCCTGCCGATGCTGAAGTAATCTCTGATTACAGATTGTGGACCGCATATTACATCATCAAAAATTATAATTGAATTTTTCTTAGTCAAGTTGGGTTTTATGACTTTATCAGCGCTTGTAAATATGAAAAGATTAGCACCTTGTATATCATCTATTATTTTTTTTAACAAAACATATTTTTCTTGATTATTATTATTATTATTATTATTATTATTATTAACGCCAAACGGCTTTTTAAATTACAGCATAAAAAAAAAGAATACAATGATAATAGAAAATAGTTAACAAATTGTGAAACAAACTTATAATAAATATACTTAAAATAATATAAAGACAGAATAGACAAGTTGTACAATAAAAATAAAAGTTAAGTGAGCCTCCGTAGTTCATATTAGAGCCGCTAAATAAGTTTAATACTCAGAAGAGTTATTTAAATTATGCATTAATCTCGAAAGTGGGGCATTTCTGGAGAAGTTAGATTTATTGGTAGACGTATAGGAAGGTATTTTGAAGCCTAGTATTACTAGGAATCCGAAAACTAAGTTCTCCCAGAATCCTTGGGGCATCAACTCGGCCTTCGATCAGACGCTGAATAAAAGCAATGCCAAAATTATCGCGCCTGGCCGAAAGGGAGTCGAGTCTAAGTGCTTGATTAACAGGCCTGTAATCGTGTGGTTCATGAGGGATGTTGAGGCAATAACCAGCGAAGCGCATAAAACAGTTTTGAACACGATCAATTCGACTAATGTCAACAGTGGTATAAGGTGACCAAACACAGAACCATATTCAATAACCGAGCGGACTAATGCTTTATAGAGAGCCAAAAGGCAATTAGCAGAACTGAAGTTGACTGAATGACGTCTGATAAATCCTAAAACACGAAAGGATTTACTAGTCATAAAACCTATATGAGGGCTGAAATTAAGCGATGGTACAAATAAAATGCCTAGATCCTGTACCTGGTTGACACGTTGAATTGATATACCTCCGAGCTTATAGTCAAAAGAAAACAATGACTTGGAGCGATGAAAAGACATTACTTTGCATTTAGAAATGTTAAGGGATAAGTTAAAAGTATTGCACCAATTGGTAAATTTATCTAAGGTGTTTTGAAGAGTGAGACAATAATTATTAGTGGTAATCCTCAGAAAAATTTTAGAATCATCAGCAAAAAGTAGAAGATGACAAGAGGAAATAGCTGAGCACATGGTATTGATGAAAATATTAAATAATAGGGGGCCTAAATGGCTACCCTGTGGAACTCCGGATGACGCTCGGAAAAAATCGGATGACTTGTCGAAGAGGCTGACAAATTGTCGACGATCACTAAGGTAGGAACCAAACCACGATAAGAGTGGTTCACCAATACCAAGCCTGTCTAGGATAAAAATAAGTGCATTGTGGTCTAGGGAGTCAAACGCCTTAGAAAAGTCTGTATATATCACATCAACCTGATTACCCAAATCAAAGGCCGTGTGAAGGTAAGATACAAAGTCAATAAGACTGGTCGCTGTCGAGCGCTCTGGGAAGAATCCGTGTTGGTCAATAGAAATGGTGGTTAAAAGAGGACGCTCGATTCGTTTGAGTACTATGTACTCAAACAACTTACCTAAGAGAGGTAAGCTGGAAATTGGTCGGTAGTTGGCAACATCAGCCGGATTCCCAGACTTCAAGATAGGAGTAACTCGACTAATTTTCCACACGGAAGGGAAAACCCCTTCTAATAGTGATTGATTAAAAATTAAAGTTACTGGTAAACTTAAAGAGACACGACAGCGGTAAAGAAGAATGGCACAGATACCGTCAGGCCCAGAACTACGAACATGAGATAGGGAGTTTAATGCTTCATTAACTTCATCTATGGATATGGATAAATTTGAAGGAAGGAAGGAAAATTGCTGGTTAGTAAATTCATCGGATAAAGCATTGGAAATAAACCGCGGATCGCCATATACTGATGAGAAGTGAGAAGCAAACAAAGAGGCAACTTGATCACTAGAGGTCTTAGACTCACCAAGAAAAACCTCATCAGGTATAGTAGATACTCCTCACGTACTACGAACAAACTCCCAAAAAGATTTAGACCAAATTTATGTATACGAGAAGATGAGGGTGTTCGGTGAAGGACCAGTCGACCTCAGTCGACGATGAGAATTTCGGAATTGTGAAATGCCCCTAGATTTATGGTGTATAGGCAACTCAATGTACGCCAGGATTCAGTGCATAGGCAACCTAATGGGCGCCTATAATTTTGGTGCATAGGTAATCTAAGATGCCCGTGACAAATCCTCGCAGCGGCGGTTCCGGCGGTGGCAGACAATATGAGGAACGAATGGAAGGAAGTGGTACACCGGAGTCAAGGATGGTACAGTTTACGTATAGGGCCGGGGTCCCTGTGGTCTGATCGGTCTGGTGCAATGACCACAGGGCGCAATTACAATTTAGGCTGAATTTAAAACTACTTAAAAAAAACTACGGCAGCTGAAGGTCCGGTCCGGTGAGCACTGCAATCCGACGACCTGGAGCGGCCACTCACACAACGCACTGGGTTGCTGGCGGACTTACGCGCGTGACTCTGGCACCAGTCCCGAACTCGAGAGAGATTGGATTCCCCGCGAAGACGGGCAGGAACGACGTGACAATATACTATATACGATATACTCACTCGATCGACTGCGGTTGCCAATGACCAGCACGAAGTGTGCCAAGACGTTGGAGTTTGACGTTAACGCAATGCCAACGACAGACGATGATTTAATTCACAGAAGTATATAGGATTTAAAGTTGCCGCAATGGCGTGAGTAGTATATATTTGCCGATCCTAGGACCGCCACCGCCACCGCCACCGCCGCAGATGCCACCGCCACCGCCACCACCACCCCCCCTACACACCGCTCAGCCATAGATCAGGCCGCCGCCACCGCCACCTCTCCTCTTCACCGCCACCGCCACCGCCACCGCCACCTCTTCCCTTCACCGCCACCTCCACCGCCACCGCCCACTTCACCGCTCAGCCACAGCCACCTCCTCTACTCACTTCTCAGCCATAGATCAGGCCGCCGCCACCGCCACCACCACTACTCCCCACCCAAAGATCGTGCAGTCGTCACAACACTACAACACCTCTGATCCATAATTGTACGTATGTACTATATACAGTACGAGCACACTAAACACACATATATTACCTTTATAATTTATATATATGCAACAGGGTGGTCAAAGATTCTGCATGGAATTGTTTATTAAGCATTACCGTTACCACTTATATATATAATAATTTTTTTTTTTTTTTGCTGGTTTTTGTTATCCAGCATTTCCCATACTTAAAATCCCTTCCATTTCAATATGAATTAAAATAATGATACATTACCTTATTAAATCAGTATTCACATACGTTTTTACAAAAAAAAGGTACACGAGTTATTTACAATGTATTCCTTAACAGCGATGTTTTTTTATTGTTTTATTAATACTCTGGGATTCGAACGACGTAATTCAGAAAATGAATTTGATATACCATTTTTATTTATGCCGTAAGTTTATTGTAATTTTGTATTATCATTATTATTTACCATATTTGTTGTTAAGTTTTAATGTACAACCATTACCACAAGTTAGACCTCCACCAACAGATTTGGATGAAGTTTTCAGGATGATAGATGAAATAATGTAAGTTTAATATTATAATGAATAATATTGTTATTTTCTAACATTAAAAAATATTAGTTATAGTAGTGACGAAAACGATGAAGAAATGTCTGAAATATATTCACCTGAAGTATCATCCGATGAAGATTTTTAATAATGTAAATAGATATTAAGTAAATAGATCAATAAACAATGTCAATAGTTTTCTTTTAATTATTATGAATTTTTATTTTACAAGTATATATTAGGTACAATATTCAATACAAACTTCTAACAGCATTTTGTCATCTTCTACAAAGTCTTCATCCCAAATATATTTTTCTAATGCTTTAAGACATATATCGTCAGCTTCTTCACCGCCCCAAAAGTTGACTTGATTTGGTTTATCTATCATAGTAAATATTTTATACAAAATTAACAAAATAATAAAATGAACATACCATTTGTTCGGTGTATACAATCTTTAGATATATGCTCGTCAACATCGTTTCTAGTCTATAACAGCAAAATATAACGTCGGTAAGGTAAGTGCTACAATATTAAACAATATTATGTCATACTAACTTCGTCTACTGAAATATTTTCTTCTGGGCTGAGTAAATTATTGTAATAAACCCGTCTCGGTGTATTTGATAGCTACAAAATTTATTATTTTTAATATATATATATATTATATGTAATTAAACTTACCATTTCATCCAACTCTCCATTCATTAAAAATTCAATAAAGCCTTTTGAGATGTCCTGTGTATTGATGGTAGATTCTTGGCTGTTGTTGTACGACATTTTTATAAAAATTATAAAACTATAAAATAATTGTTTTAAGCAAGAGCGTTCAGAAATGCACTAACAGTGCACTGAGATTTAGCTTAGGTATTATCATGTTTAAGAGAAAGAAATTACATCGTCATACGGGGGGTATAAAATTGCTAAGACAGCATTTAAGCAAAAATCTTGGAAACGTTGAATTTTGAAATGTGTACAAAAATTATTATTATTTGGCTTGATCATTGTTAAATGCGTTAGTAACGATTTGACAGTCATTGTCTCAGGTTAGCTATCTCTTTATCTGCATATTTTGTTCATATTCAAAATGTTTAAGTGCGAACAGTGTGAATATACTTTTTCGCGGAAAGACATTTTAACCAGGCATTTAAAGCGGCATAATAAAATTGAGCAATTTAAGTGTATTATTTGTGGCAATTTATTTTGCAGAAAGGACGCTCTCAGAAGACATGAGAAAAGTATTCATGGTGAGTAAATTTCATAGTCATACAATATAATATTAAGATTCTATAGATGAAAATTATTGTTTTTATCATTATACAAAGATAAGATTAGTACGTACATGATATATTCAATACCGCGGATCCGATGAACATGTAGCTGTCAGTTTTGTTTACATTATTTGACCGGTGTACCGTGACAGTCGTCATCAATGGATGATAATCTTTTTTTTTTTTTTACTTAATATACGGTATCCGATTACTTGTTTGATAATCAATGCAATCTGTGCGTTTTAAGGGGTTTAGTATATACAACTATACGTACATGCTTGTAGTATAAAAACAATATAACGCATTTAATTCGAGTTTGAAATAATAAAATATTGTTCCATTTTAGGTTTGTTAAACAGTAATGCACATCCAGTTACACGTACAGCGGCAACTGCAAGTAAGAATTATATACATCTATGTATTATATTTTATATATTATGATATCACTTTTATAGATGGTGTAGCAGTATTGGATACGGTTGCAAAAAGTGGATTGCTTGAAAGTATGTATATATATATAGTAAATATATCGTGTTTAATTAAAAATTGTATTATAGGTGATAACAACGCGTTTGATGATAATTTAATGTATGAAGACAGTAGTGATGGCTATTGTATTGATGTGTTGGATAAGGTCGAACATAATGAAATGTGTAAAAGTATGTTATATTAAATATGTATATCTTGAATCACCATTTTTTTTTTTTTTTTAGGCAATAACAATATTACATTTGAAGACGACAATGATTGTTATTGTATTGATGTATTAGATAAAGCGGAATATAATGGATTATGCAAAAGTATTATATATTTATATAATATCATAAATATATATTGATTTTATTTATTTTTTTTTAGCTGATAATGATGAAATGATTGAAATAGCCCCAAATATTTTAGTTGAGAATAAACAAGCTGAATGTTCAAAACAAAGTACATATATAATATGAATAGATCTTTTTTTAAATATAAAACTTATAAATTATTTAGGTAAACGTGTACATAACGAAAATTCAAATGGAGTCGCTAAAAAGAAACGTATGGAAACGATTACATCATCGACATTTGTTGAAACAAAGTCAGCGTTTGACGGATTGTGCAAAGAATATTTTAAAAAAAACCCTGATTGTATTAAAAAAGTTAGAGATTTTTTAGACAATTCAAAGCCAGAGATATATGCTATACTAATCAATTCAATTAAAAACTCTCCTGTAAAGTATAATATTAAATTAGAGGCCACATATATTATACCTAATACAGATACGAAAGAAAATAGAGCATTTAAAACAAGATCAAGATCATTATTTCAATCAGACGATGTCAACAATGTTTTAGAATTAGATTTTATTAAGATCTTACAAGAACAAGAAGATATGGAACTTAAGGGCAGTGGCTTTTCATTAGAGAGTATAGACGGTATTATATTAAACGTAAATGTATATAAACCATTAGGAGGTTCGTCTTATATACCACTTCCGGCATTTATAGAGAGGAAAAAGGCAACAATTAATGTTTTAAACTTTGACGAAAAATGCTTTAAATATAGCATTTTAGCCAAACTAGTAAATCCTGTTCATGCTGAAAGAATAGGATCTAATTATGTTGAAGTAGAGAACAGGTATGATTTTAAAAATGTAAATTTCCCGGCTTCATTAAACGATGTTGTAAAATTTGAAAAAACAAATAAAGTTTCAGTTAATATATATAGTTTAAAAAACGGAGAGCTTAAATATAAAAATAACGTAAAAAAAAAAAATTCAAAAAGAATAAATTATACCACAACAAAACCTGAACAAACTATAGTTTATCCAGTAAAAGTATGCGAGGAAGAACTTGATGATCATCATGATTTATTATTATTTGGCGATGGGACGGGAAAACAGCATTATTGTCGTATAACAAATTTAGCAAAGTTAATCGGAGCGCAACTTACGAAAAACGGACACGCTATGTCATTATGTAAACGGTGTTTTAAGACCTACTTTGGTGTTAACCGTTGCGGGGTTACCGCAGAACAACGCCTTAATAACCACAAATTAAATTGTAATAAAAATAAGCCACTAATACCATTATTACCACGTCCTAATACGTACATGAAGTTTGAAAATTGGGAACGTACGCGCAAACATCCATTTTCAATTTATGCAGACTTTGAATCAATATTAGAAAAAAATAGTAATAATGATTCAAATAATACAAACATTATTCACCATCATGATGTCATGAGTTATTGCTATTATGTCAAGCCGAGTGATGATATACCAAAAGAATTGTTAGACAAATATGATATAGAGATGGGACCAGTTGTGTTCAGAGGAGATTCGAGTTTTAACAGAGGTGATGTCGCAAAGAAATTTATGGAAGAAATTGTTAAAGTTGCCCTTAAAATAGAAAAAATATTTAACGTCAATGTGCCGATTGTAATGACTGATGAAAATAAAAAAAGTCATCAAAATGTCGTCGCTCAAGGATCATGTCCATTATGTAAATCGAAATTTATCAAAACTCAAAATAATGCTGTTAAAGATCATGATCATTTGACTGGAAAGTACAGAGGGACTGTATGCAGTAAATGTAATTTATTAATGGAAAAGCCTAGTTTCGTTCCAATTTTTTTTCATAACCTTTCCGGTTATGATTCTCATTTTATTGTCACGCAGCTAGGTTTTGATACAAAATCGATTACCGTTATACCAAATACCGAAGAGAAATTAATATCCTTTACAAAATACATATCAAATACTTTTCAAATTCGTTTTGTTGACACTTTTCGTTTTATGTCAACTAGTTTGGAGAAACTGGTAAATAATTTAGCTAAAGGAGATACATTAAAATTTAGAGATACCAGAAGAGTGTTTAATAATAATGATATTGAACTGGTAACCAGGAAAGGTGTATATTGTTATGAGTATACGGATAGTTGGGAGAAATTAAGTGAAACAGCACTACCATCAAAAGAACACTTTTACAGTACATTACACGAATCGCATATTGACGATGCAGATTATGAACATGCAATACGGGTATGGGAACACTTTAATTTAAAAACCCTTGGTGAATACAGTGACTTGTATATCAAAGTTGATGTGATGCTTCTCTGCGATGTTTTCGAAAACTTTCGAGACTTATGTTTGGTTACGTATGGTTTGGATCCTAATTACTATTATACTGCACCTGGGATGTCGTTTGACTGCTGTTTGAAGATAACTGAAGTACAGTTAGAACTTTTGTCGGATTATGATCAATTATTAATGACTGAAGCCGCAATTCGAGGGGGTCTTACACAAGCAAGTATGCGATATGCTCAGGCGAACAACAACAAGATTCCCGATTATGACTCCACAAAGCCAGATTCGTGGATTGCATACCTGGACGCAACAAATCTGTTTGTACTTTTTTTTTTTTTACATAAAACATTGTTATAACATTGTTTTTTTTTTTTAGCTACGGTTGGGCTATGTGTAAATATATGCCAAAGGACGGATTTTCATGGTATGAGGGCAATCTAGATGTTGAAAATATTTTAAAATTGTTGGAAAGTTCAAACGAAAAATCAAACATTG
>JANEHU010004882.1:0-161014 GCA_027563435.1 Nasonovia ribisnigri
AAAATTGATTTTGGCTTGCGATTAAAACGGATAAACGTAACTAGGTTAAATATTCTAGAATTACCAAATACCATGTTGATAAAAATTATTATTAGTCACGCACCTGAAATGGAGATACCTATTTGAGTTTATTGATATAAAGGTTAATAGACAAAATAAAAAAAACGACAGAGTTACATAATATTATATTTATTTATAGCAAGACGATGCAGTGATTATATGTTGGTGACGAAAAATACATATTGTTTTGTGACTCACGTATGATAGAATGTATTAAAATATATGCAATTTGAAATTTAAACTAATCAAAATAGTCTTGTCTACGACTTTTTACGATTGTAATAATTGTACTACGGTTTATTTGTAGGATTTATTTCGTTTAATTTTTGTTTGGTTCCAAACTGCTGTTTCGATCGCACTCTATCGACCGGTGCCAGACCATCCTTTAGTATTTGCTTGTTCTCTTGGAACCGATCGTTTCGCATCTGTACATATAGTTTAGGAGTCTGTGGTTTAGGTTGCAGCGATGACGATGGATTGGGATTTTTCGATGATGATGGTGGAAGTTTGTTGGAAGACATTGTGTATGCTGCAATAAAAAAAAACACATTAGTAAATACACGAGATACGTACGGACTTAAAATAATCTGAAAACCACAGCACCCATACAACTTCATTCCGTGTAACGAAATCGTAAACATAATACAAATAAATAATCGTTAAATTATAATTGGCAGATTAAATTAAACCGTATTTATTAACACACACATGCAAGCCTAATGAAACATATTTTGTTCAAAATAATCTCTGTGAACAGTAATACTCAATAAGGTAACAAAATGAATTCCACACAAAATTAGCATATCGAGATGAACAAGTCGAAAGTATTTGAAAATAATAACAATTTCACCCGTCAATGACATTACGGATAATAATGGATAATGAACTTATGCATTACGTTTGATTACGTTAGACATGACAACGGGTAGTACGTATCTACACGTCCATTCGCTTAAAGTGATCGGATTATTTCGATTGGCTAAATTAAATTTCTATTTCTAGGAATCGTTAATAATCATTTGCAATTAAATATATAACAAATTTTATAAACAACTGTGATTGAAGTCTTTATACCTAAATCTATCTGTTTTAACGATTCCGAGATATTACACACTTTTAATAAATACAATTTAAAATCACAAAACTATAGTACGAGGTACATTTGAATAAACATCAAACAAACAAAAAATAATTCTATTTTAGTTTTCTCTATGAGATAGAATGACGTAAATTGTTGATATTTTAAAAATATAATACTACCACTGCGGGTAGGTACTCACATCTAGTACGTAAAATGCCAGTGAACTCTATAATGCTTACAGCGTGTGTTTACTCTGCCACAAAATGAATACTGCGACACTATGGGTGAATCATGAAATTAGAAATATACTTAACGAAAATATGGTTTCATTAAAATATGTTCATACCTAATATTGTAGTTACAACGAACACGACACAGGACAGAACTTCGAGTGAACTCGTTCCTTGGCAGTCTGTTTGTTCTGTCAAACTAACGACGCTACTATTAAATCATTATCATCGAGACAAACATCGGTTAGATGTAATATGAATAATTATTTAATGGGCCGACGATAAACTATATGGATTGTGATTCATACAAGATAATATTTAATTAAATAAATTATAATCATTTGTATTATATGATAATGCATTGAAAAGGTCGGATTCATTGCATTTTAATCTTAATGACATAATTATTCATCTAATCATTATTATTATTTTTTTTTATATTAACTTAAAGAACATCTTGATCATTATTAGAGATATTGCGTGCTACTTCTGGACTCTTAATTTTTGTAACTCTATTCCTGAATCTTATAGCTAATGCACTTATAACTAATATAGAAAAAATTAAGGATATGTACAGAATTGTTATGTGAAATTCTATTTTAAATACAAACAATGGTTCTATTGTTTTAGACTCAAGTTTACTTAATTTAAATGCTTTGTGGGTTAAGGAATTTAAATTCTTATATATTTTTACATTTGAGAGGTTCTGGGGTAATTTTGAGCAAAGAGTTTCTGTGAAGGGGTCGCTACACCAAAACCAGAACATGTGCAACGCTCAAGAGATAGCGTTGTGCGCCGTACTGCCGCAGTTATGGCAGGTCGTAACCAAGCCCATTATTGCCGTGCCTGGGCCCACGCGCTGTAGTTTCGCGAGAGGCGTATTATTATTCCACCGACGTTCATGTTGAAAGATTCGCGTCGTTGAGTATATTTTGTGGAGCTATGTGTCATAAGCGCAAGGCACGCTAGCTCCTTGCTTTGCGCTCAAATCTACCATTTGATTAATGCTCCTCTTTAATTTAATACGTGTGGTACCAATACAAAAGGCACAACCTATTTCACATAACATGACACGATTTACATTACTTATCTATAAGTAATTTAAAATCATTTATATTAGTAATATAGTAAATAATAATGTACAAAACGGTGAAAAGTTATACAAGTACTATTTTTAATTAATTTCGAATAACTTCGAGTGACGAACCCTCGCGGCGGCGGTTCCGGCGGTGGCAGACAATATGAGGAACGAATGGAAGGAAGTGGTACACCGGAGTCAAGGATGGTACAGTTTACGTATGGGGCCGGGGTCCCTGTGGTCTGATCCGTCTGGTGCAATGACCACAGGGCGCAATTACAATTTAGGCTAAACTTGAAACTACTTAAAAAACTACGGCAGCTGAAGGTCCGGTCCGGTGAGCACTGCAATCCGACGACCTGGAGCGGCCACTCACACAACGCACTGGGTTGCTGGCGGACTTACGCGCATGACTCTGGCACCAGTCCCGAACTCGGGCAAGAGATTGGATTCTCCGCGGCGACGGGCAGGAACGAAGTGACAATATATTATATATGATGTACTCACTCGATCGACTGCGATTGCCAATGACCAGCACGAAATGTGCCAAGACGTTGTAGTTTGACGTTGACGCAATGTCAACGACGGACGATGATTTAATTCACAGAAAAATGTATACAATTTAAAGTTGCCGCAATGGCGTGAACAAAGATTTTATTGAGTTTGATGGTACAGAATGAATATAACGTCTCGTGTATATAACATACGACGAGCGAACAAAAAAACGAGTAGGTACAACAACAACAATCCGAATGATTCGGCAATAACGATAAATAAATTGATATCATTAACAACGATATCAATTGTAGATAATTATTAATTTAAATAATGAGAATAGGAAGGAGTAATAATTTTAATGGCGCATTGCTCGGAGAGGAAAGCAGATAACACCAATTTCTGCACGGGCACGTGGAGCTTGCGGGGGTTCAGTCGTGGACCTTTGATCGCTGCGACGCGGACGATAATATAATTACGATGTATCGTAACATACTGCCCGCCTTGAATGCATCCCGCATTCAACATATGGGTAATGGACATAGCTTGACTGTTGGTCGTTTGAGGAGACCGGTTGCTGTCTGAACCGTTGCTACTCGAACTACACCGTCCAGACCGGGGTGAAGTTGAGTGATTCGGCCGAGTCTCCAGCTTAGGGACGTGGTTGATTCTAGAATGAGGACAAGTGTATCTACCTTAATGTTCTCTTGACCGTGTGTCCATTTGGTTCGACGTTGTAGGGTCTGCAGGTAGTCACACTGCCAACGTTTCCAGAAATGTGTGTGTAGATCCTTCATGAGCCTCCAGCGCTGGAGGCGTGATAGGGGAACTGAGTCTAAGTTAGGTTCAACAATCGCCGTGCTGGGCATTAGAGTTAAGAAATGACTAGGCGTAAGCGCTTCGAAGTCGCGAGGGTCATGACTCAGAGCACCTAATGGTCTTGAGTTTAATGTCGCTTCGATTCGACTTAGTAATGTGGCGAGTTCCTCGTATTTAAGTCGCTGGAGTCCGAGAGTACGATAGAGTAACGTCTTGACCGATTTAACTCCAGCCTCCCACAGTCCCCCAAAGTGAGGGGCAGATGGTGGGTTGAAATGCCAGCTGATGTTACGTTTAGTGAGGTAGTCTCGGCATTTTGTCTGGTACTCTGTGGATCGAGTGAAATTATTGTCAACGGTCTGGAACAAGTTTGCTGCACCCACGAAGTTAGTGCCACAATCGCTATGTATTTGTTCAGTGTTAGCCCACCTTTGTGGTGACGATTTTATCCACGCGAGAGAGGTAGTCGAATCCATCCAGGCGTGCATCGCTTCGATGGAAAGGACAGACTTGAGGACTTCATGCACATAGTGTAGCAGTTGAGCGGCCAACACAGCTCCACACAACTCGAGACGTGGAATGGTAACTCGTTTTAGAGGTGCAACTTTTGTTTTCGCGGTGATAAGATGGCATCGAATTCCTTCTCGGTGCTCACAACGCAGATATACGGCTGCCGCGTATCCTTTCTCAGAACTGTCTGAAAATGCATGGAGTTCGTATTTGACTTCTCCGTCCATGGTGATTCGGCGTGGAACACTCAAATTCTGGATACTTTTCATGTCGCATTGATACCGCTGTCAGATTGTAAGAATCTGTTCAGGAATTTGGTCGTCCCATCCGATCCCAGACGTCCATAGCAACTGCATTAAGTGTTTTGCTAAGAAGGTGGTCGGTGCAAGGAGACCAAGCGGATCGAAGATGCGAGCGAGATCAGATAGAATCGAGCGTTTGGTGGTTTTTTGCTAGGACGCTGGACGGAATAGGAGAAATGGTACTGTTTCGGGTTCCACCGAATGCCGAGGATTTTCAACCCGGCTTCCAACTCGTCATCGAACAGAACGTCAGTAGACATAGATCGGTCACATTCCGGAATCGATTAGAGGACCACGGACGAGTTACTGGCCCATTTCCTGAGCTGGAATGTCCTCGGGAGCATAGTGAGATCAATTGTTCTTGACGTTCAAGCGTGGATTGCGGGGTGTTGGCCCCTGTAAGGATGTCTTCAACAAACGTATCATGCATGATGATCTGAGCGGATGTCGGATATGTGTTCTCTTCGAGTTCGGCTAGGTACTGCAAAGTGCGTAAAGCCTGATGAGGAGCACAGGACGTACCATACGTGACAGTGCGTAAACGATATTCTTCAATAGGCTTATCACGGTCAAATCGCCAAAGAATCCTTAGATAATCACGATCTTCCGGGTGGATTTCAATCTGCCGGTACATTTGTTTTATGTCCACAGTGAACAGAATCTTATGGGTTCGAGCGCAAATGAGAATCTGTGGTAGATCCTGTTGTAGTTTTCGACCAGTGTACAAACTGCTATTCAGTGTTCGTCCTGCAGTGGTAGTAGCGGATGCATCGAAGACTACCCTGAGTTTTGTCGTATGACTTTCTGGACGAAGGACGCAGTGATGTGGTATGTAATAACAGTATGGCGTCATTCTTTGGTTCATAGGAACAACTTCCATATGCTGACTAGTGAGGTAATCGGTCATAAACTCCAGGTACTGTTTTGAGAGACCTTCATCACGTGATAATCGGTTCTCCAAGTAGTGAAGTCGCTTTAGTGCTATGCCTTTCGAGTCTCCGAGGATCGGACGTGGCTGTTTAAATGGTAGTGCGACACTGAATCGCCCAGATGTTAGACGTTTGACGGACGATAAGAATATTTCTTCAGCTAAAACTTCATCGGGACTCAGGTGTTGCAGTTGAGGTGGCTCTTCTATTTCCCAAAATTTAGTAAGAGAGTTTTCGAGTGCCGATTCAGTGGTCACTAACATTGACGTGACTTTATTTGTTGTGATTGGTGCCGTTGGTCCCATCAAAACCCATCCAAAGATAGTTCCGAAAGCAGTCGGATGTGATTGGTGACCAGCAACACGGCCACCAGTCAGGATCGCTGGGGCGACATCTGCACCAAGCAGAATGTCAATGGGCCCTTGAATATTGAAATTTGGGTCGGCTAACTCCAGCTTATTTAAATGGGGCCACGCAGTGAAATTGAATGTTGTTTGAGGTAGGTAGTCAGTGATTTTTGACACAATCAAGACATCGAGAGGGACAGACGGGTCCGGCTTCCCGACCGGTGACATTACAATAGATGTGACGCCTGACACGACATTGACTGAGGCACCTGAGAAAGCACTGACTTGTGTTGAACAACGACGACGGGTTAACGATAAGCGATCAGCACTTTGCTTCGTAATGAAGCTAACCTGTGCGCCCGTATCCAACAATGCCCGGAGGATATATTTCTGATTGTCGACTGACACGACACTGACAAGCAACGTAGATAGTAGTATAGACTGAGGGTTTGTTTCTGCCACAAACATCGAAGTTGGCGGCGACTTGTACCCGTGGGTGTGCCAGCTGGGAAGTGCAGTAGTGAATGATGTTGTTTTTTACATGAGTTGCAAGTATTTTTTGATGGAAATGCTCCTACAGGAGTTGACTATGCCGGACCAATAACTTTGAAAACGTCAACCACTCGCCGAGCTATCCCGTGCCAAGCGTACATATGTCTCTTTGTCTGCATGACAACAAAAGCACTACATTTGGAACTCGCTTCAGATTTATCCACAGAAGTGTTTTTGATGGCTATGTGTCGGTTCATTTCCCGTCATGGCCCTGTTGAACAAATACATAGCGATTGTGGCACTAACTTCGTGGGTGCAGCAAACTTGTTCCAGACCGTTGACAATAATTTCACTCGATCCACAGAGTACCAGACAAAATGCCGAGACTACCTCACTAAACGTAACATCAGCTGGCATTTCAACCCACCATCTGCCCCTCACTTTGGGGGACTGTGGGAGGCTGGAGTTAAATCGGTCAAGACGTTACTCTATCGTACTCTCGGACTCCAGCGACTTAAATACGAGGAACTCGCCACATTACTAAGTCGAATCGAAGCGACATTAAACTCAAGACCATTAGGTGCTCTGAGTCATGACCCTCGCGACTTCGAAGCGCTTACGCCTAGTCATTTCTTAACTCTAATGCCCAGCACGGCGATTGTTGAACCTAACTTAGACTCAGTTCCCCTATCACGCCTCCAGCGCTGGAGGCTCATGAAGGATCTACACACACATTTCTGGAAACGTTGGCAGTGTGACTACCTGCAGACCCTACAACGTCGAACCAAATGGACACACGGTCAAGAGAACATTAAGGTAGATACACTTGTCCTCATTCTAGAATCAACCACGTCCCTAAGCTGGAGACTCGGCCGAATCACTCAACTTCACCCCGGTCTGGACGGTGTAGTTCGAGTAGCAACGGTTCAGACAGCAACCGGTCTCCTCAAACGACCAACAGTCAAGCTATGTCCATTACCCATATGTTGAATGCGGGATGCATTCAAGGCGGGCAGTATGTTACGATACATCGTAATTATATTATCGTCCGCGTCGCAGCGATCAAAGGTCCACGACTGAACCCCCGCAAGCTCCACGTGCCCGTGCAGAAATTGGTGTTATCTGCTTTCCTCTCCGAGCAATGCGCCATTAAAATTATTACTCCTTCCTATTCTCATTATTTAAATTAATAATTATCTACAATTGATATCGTTGTTAATGATATCAATTTATTTATCGTTATTGCCGAATCATTCGGATTGTTGTTGTTGTACCTACTCGTTTTTTTGTTCGCTCGTCGTATGTTATATACACGAGACGTTATATTCATTCTGTACCATCAAACTCAATAAAATCTTTGTTCACGCCATTGCGGCAACTTTAAATTGTATACATTTTTCTGTGAATTAAATCATCGTCCGTCGTTGACATTGCGTCAACGTCAAACTACAACGTCTTGGCACATTTCGTGCTGGTCATTGGCAATCGCAGTCGATCGAGTGAGTACATCATATATAATATATTGTCACTTCGTTCCTGCCCGTCGCCGCGGAGAATCCAATCTCTTGCCCGAGTTCGGGACTGGTGCCAGAGTCATGCGCGTAAGTCCGCCAGCAACCCAGTGCGTTGTGTGAGTGGCCGCTCCAGGTCGTCGGATTGCAGTGCTCACCGGACCGGACCTTCAGCTGCCGTAGTTTTTTAAGTAGTTTCAAGTTTAGCCTAAATTGTAATTGCGCCCTGTGGTCATTGCACCAGACGGATCAGACCACAGGGACCCCGGCCCCATACGTAAACTGTACCATCCTTGACTCCGGTGTACCACTTCCTTCCATTCGTTCCTCATATTGTCTGCCACCGCCGGAACCGCCGCCGCGAGGGTTCGTCACTCGAAGTTATTCGAAATTAATTAAAAATAGTACTTGTATAACTTTTCACCGTTTTGTACATTATTATTTACTATATTACTAATATAAATGATTTTAAATTACTTATAGATAAGTAATGTAAATCGTGTCATGTTATGTGAAATAGGTTGTGCCTTTTGTATTGGTACCACACGTATTAAATTAAAGAGGAGCATTAATCAAATGGTAGATTTGAGCGCAAAGCAAGGAGCTAGCGTGCCTTGCGCTTATGACACATAGCTCCACAAAATATACTCAACGACGCGAATCTTTCAACATGAACGTCGGTGGAATAATAATACGCCTCTCGCGAAACTACAGCGCGTGGGCCCAGGCACGGCAATAATGGGCTTGGTTACGACCTGCCATAACTGCGGCAGTACGGCGCACAACGCTATCTCTTGAGCGTTGCACATGTTCTGGTTTTGGTGTAGCGACCCCTTCACAGAAACTCTTTGCTCAAAATTACCCCAGAACCTCTCAAATGTAAAAATATATAAGAATTTAAATTCCTTAACCCACAAAGCATTTAAATTAAGTAAACTTGAGTCTAAAACAATAGAACCATTGTTTGTATTTAAAATAGAATTTCACATAACAATTCTGTACATATCCTTAATTTTTTCTATATTAGTTATAAGTGCATTAGCTATAAGATTCAGGAATAGAGTTACAAAAATTAAGAGTCCAGAAGTAGCACGCAATATCTCTAATAATGATCAAGATGTTCTTTAAGTTAATATAAAAAAAAATAATAATAATGATTAGATGAATAATTATGTCATTAAGATTAAAATGCAATGAATCCGACCTTTTCAATGCATTATCATATAATACAAATGATTATAATTTATTTAATTAAATATTATCTTGTATGAATCACAATCCATATAGTTTATCGTCGGCCCATTAAATAATTATTCATATTACATCTAACCGATGTTTGTCTCGATGATAATGATTTAATAGTAGCGTCGTTAGTTTGACAGAACAAACAGACTGCCAAGGAACGAGTTCACTCGAAGTTCTGTCCTGTGTCGTGTTCGTTGTAACTACAATATTAGGTATGAACATATTTTAATGAAACCATATTTTCGTTAAGTATATTTCTAATTTCATGATTCACCCATAGTGTCGCAGTATTCATTTTGTGGCAGAGTAAACACACGCTGTAAGCATTATAGAGTTCACTGGCATTTTACGTACTAGATGTGAGTACCTACCCGCAGTGGTAGTATTATATTTTTAAAATATCAACAATTTACGTCATTCTATCTCATAGAGAAAACTAAAATAGAATTATTTTTTGTTTGTTTGATGTTTATTCAAATGTACCTCGTACTATAGTTTTGTGATTTTAAATTGTATTTATTAAAAGTGTGTAATATCTCGGAATCGTTAAAACAGATAGATTTAGGTATAAAGACTTCAATCACAGTTGTTTATAAAATTTGTTATATATTTAATTGCAAATGATTATTAACGATTCCTAGAAATAGAAATTTAATTTAGCCAATCGAAATAATCCGATCACTTTAAGCGAATGGACGTGTAGATACGTACTACCCGTTGTCATGTCTAACGTAATCAAACGTAATGCATAAGTTCATTATCCATTATTATCCGTAATGTCATTGACGGGTGAAATTGTTATTATTTTCAAATACTTTCGACTTGTTCATCTCGATATGCTAATTTTGTGTGGAATTCATTTTGTTACCTTATTGAGTATTACTGTTCACAGAGATTATTTTGAACAAAATATGTTTCATTAGGCTTGCATGTGTGTGTTAATAAATACGGTTTAATTTAATCTGCCAATTATAATTTAACGATTATTTATTTGTATTATGTTTACGATTTCGTTACACGGAATGAAGTTGTATGGGTGCTGTGGTTTTCAGATTATTTTAAGTCCGTACGTATCTCGTGTATTTACTAATGTGTTTTTTTTTATTGCAGCATACACAATGTCTTCCAACAAACTTCCACCATCATCATCGAAAAATCCCAATCCATCGTCATCGTTGCAACCTAAACCACAGCCTCCTAAACTATATGTACAGATGCGAAACGATCGGTTCCAAGAGAACAAGCAAATACTAAAGGATGGTCTGGCACCGGTCGATAGAGTGCGATCGAAACAGCAGTTTGGAACCAAACAAAAATTAAACGAAATAAATCCTACAAATAAACCGTAGTACAATTAATACAATCGTAAAAAGTCGTAGACAAGACTATTTTGATTAGTTTAAATTTCAAATTTCAAATATTTTAATACATACTATCATACGTGAGCCACAAAACAATATGTATTTTTCGTCACCAACATATAATCACTGCATCGTCTTGCTATAAATAAATATAATATTATGTAACTCTGTCGTTTTTTTTATTTTGTCTATTAACCTTTATATCAATAAACTCAAATAGGTATCTCCATTTCAGGTGCGTGACTAATAATAATTTTTATCAACATGGTATTTGGTAATTCTAGAATATTTAACCTAGTTACGTTTATCCGTTTTAATCGCAAGCCAAAATCAATTTTTACTAATATTCATAGATCCGGATAATGAATTTGAAAAAAAAAACGATCAACGTTCTCTTAGCAAACGTGAAAATGACACAATTATTTAAACATACGAAGACACGGTAGATAGTGGTATACGGCTTAATGTTTACGATATATGAAATAGGTATCTTATTTGTTTGATAGTTCACACTTTATTAAGCATTAAATATTAACATTCGAAGAGCAGAATGAATAACCGTCTGTTGGAGGTTCAGCCCAAATTGATGGTGGAAATGGACATCCTTTAATGATATAGTTATTAAATACATAATCAGAAAATTCGGATAAATTTGTCAAATTGAAATCTGGAGTTAAGTTTTGTAAATAAAAACAAGCATCTACGATCAAATATTATTTTAGATTTTATAGTTACACGCCAATATACTCAATAAATGGCAACGTTGCACGATTTTCACCTGATCTGAATCGGGCGCATATGGGCTATGATTTGGGGCGCAAATGGGCTACGATAAATGGGTTCGAGCGCAAATGGGTTGCGCCGAATAAATATCAAACATATATCGACAGTAGATTAGATTAAGTTTAAAAATTGGTATTATTTTTTTACTATTTTGTACTTTTGGAAACATGGGCAAGTCTGTATTAATAAATAATAAATCGTAAATGAACAAAGTTTGTAAGAAAAATGGAATTATTGAGAAATATGTAAAAACATGTAAAATAAAATATAATTCGTTTAATTGGAAATCCCTTGAAACGAATTTTTCACTTAACTAAATTAATTTATTAAGTCACGGTAAAAATATGTATTTACATATAAATCCGAGCCCTAGTCATTAGACACCAGTAATGCAGTAGGTTAGGTAGAATAAACAAATTTTTGCCGAAAAAAATTGCATATAAAAATGTAATTGTGTATACCTATAAAAAATAATAATATATCATGCAAGTGTCAAGGTTTCAAAGAACCATCGAATAATATTTTTAAATAACAACAAATTAAAGAAAATTGTTAATAACAATAATAAACTTAAAATAATATTCTTCATTTAGAACAATTAATATATTTTTGTCCAAATTTTAACTTAAAATGTATATAAAAAAACTCTATTATAGTGTTAAGGCATAGCATAAGCTAACCCGATGTGGTTATTTCTGGACGATTAATTTTTGGTAGTGGAGATTACATTAAGCAGTAAGTCGTGAATGATTGGAAATAAACTTAATCTAGCTGAATTACCCGTCGCTGCCGGGGTACGTTGGGAAAAAACAAATCTTTGAATAATTGTATATTATAAATAATTAATAAATATAAAGATGTATCATACTTTTATGTATATATCGTTAGAATAATGTGCAATTAATGTAAAGGAAAAACATATAATGGACAATAATTTAATTTCTTAAGATTTAATTACATTTATAGATAGGTATACGCAAGATATTTATACACGGGAAAACTGTAAATATTTCACCCAAAACAGAACAATTGATAAACAAATGTTTTTCAACGATGTATTGATATTGTTATAGAATTTCTTTATAAACTATATTCATTGTATCTTTTTTGTTGTTTGGTAGTATTTGTATACTTAACTTTTCAAAGGATCTAACCCTGGACATGGCAACATAAAGTTGACCATGGCTAAACACAGGTTGTGGTAAATACAATCCTACTTTATCCAATGTTTATGAATTTCTGCGGACACAACTCTATCAATATCTTGAACATCTCTAAACGTACAATGATCCTCAAGGCCTACTAACAAATGAACGTGAGATAATCCTCTTTTTTGAAATTATATTGTGTAAATGTAAGTTTTCACATCACCAAATATTTTTTTTGTTTTTATAAGTGTTCAACTTTTGCATGGAATACACGAACAACAATAGCAGGTCTGTTATTTGCTGTTTCGTATGAATGAATGCTTGTAGTAATCTCTGGCCACGAAGCATTACAGGTAAATGTAATGAACAAATCTAGTTTACCGAATTTCCTTACTATTGCCATGGCATCTTGGTAATTCTGTATTTCGAGGACTTCCAATAAACGAAGAAGGCAATACGACCAATTTTCCCACTCTAACATTGGCTTTGTTTGCCGTTGCTCGTAAAGCGTCTGCTAAGCCAGAATATGTATCTACTCTTAATTTTGATTGCTGGTTTCTAATATATTTCAATCTATCACCTTCAATACGACAATAATAATCAACGATCAGTTGTTGAGTCAGTTTGCCTGCGCTCAGTACTAGATTAAAATTACCACACGGGGGAGTACCTTTTATTGCCATTCAAACATACATATTCACGCATGGAAATGTTGCATCTTTTGGCAGTTTTACGTTTACCATTATATTGCATATTTATATACCAGCCTGGTTCTCCGTACGGCCATATTAAAACGTAAGTCATAGGGTCACAGTGCATGCTGTCGTAATCAATTCTTTGTATATCTCCTTTTTTTGGGTAAATTGATATATGTCTATGTGAAGGAGGTGCGCCATCTGAAGATTCAAATACTGCTGCGATTTCAGAAACTGTTGGGTCGTTGTACCTACGGATATCTTCTCTAGGTTCATGATAAAATCGCATAATCATATTAATAGTAGAAGAACTCTTACCATGAACCGTTAGTTCATGCATTTGTTTGTACGATTTAGCATATGGATTTATGTTAGATAATACATTGTGTAATTTATCAAGTATATAACTTTTAAGTAATATATTTTGTGATTTGTTTAATCTAACTTTGTTTGCTTCAGCAAAGTCTAAAATATATAATTGACCATACGATGGATTTTGGCCTGAGCTAGGATAAAGGGAACTAATACGATGATATATATCACCATGTATTTTAAAACAATAAGGCCCATACCCCGATGGTAATGTTATGTGAGAACCAAAAGAGACAAATGACATCGCACTGTTATATTGACGTATATGTTCTCTAAAATGTTTGGACTCATCATTTTCGCCAACAAACAAATCAAATATTTCATTAGGCTCTCCGGTAAAGATATTTTGCCATTACCACAACATAAACTGAAATGCCCTCTAGTCGTTTTTTCACACTCAAAGTGCAACGAATGACAATGCTCACATTTAAATGTTAAACTACCCAAATTATAGGGAGTAACGTGAACTATATTATGTGATAAAGCGCATTTATAAAATAATTTAAACAATAATACACTGTGTCACAGTGACTGTGATTCCTAGGACCAGAAAAAACAGTTGATGCATAATGGAATGGAGTAAATACAGTACTGGAAAATCGTTGTGGCAAATAAGGATTAGGATAGTGTATACTTGGATTCTGCAACAATTCATGTTCGAACATACCTTGGTCAGCTCTAAAAATTATATCACCAAATGCATGTTGAACAGCACTTCGTGTTCTTGCAGTATATTGTCGAAGTTTGTTCCCTAGGTAAATCCCGTAACTTCGACTTTCGTCCTCGTCAGTTGTCGCGGCCGCAGAAGAAGAACTCAATATTTCGAATGCTTTATTCAACATATTATCATCTTCGCTGTCAACTTTTTTTTTCTTTTTCTTTGCTGGAGTTATAGACTCGGGCGTAAAAGACGTGTCTTGTATTTGTTCATGATCAGTTTCTTGATCGACAGAACGAGATATGGATGCAGAAGACTCATCTTGTCCAACAACCGGTGTTTCACTTCTGGGTATCTAAAAATATTTGTTAATATTAATAAGTAACGGCAAACATTGTATTTAAAAAAAGGTCTGCTATACATTAAGTGCCTAGAGGAGTCACTGTAACGGATGTGTTAAATTTGAATTCAATTATATAAAATCACAAAAACTTATTAGGAACTTTGTATTGCATTTTATTTTCATTTCATTTTAAGATTTTTGATTAAGCTACATTTTTTTATCGATATTAGTTTTATAAAAACTGATAATAATCGAGTATTTCAAGTGCCTTTAAGTACCTAGTTCTACTTCAAAATAATTTGAAAATGTTATGGTGTATAGCAAAAATGCGAATATACATGAAATCATAAAAAAAAATTAAAAAAGAAAATATATAAATTAAAAATATGTCTGTTATCGTAGTTTGTCCAATAATAATAATACAACTGTTTTTTAGAACAAATTTTCTTTAAAATCTAAAATTCAAGAAAAATGCACTACCTTGTTCAAAACTACAAAAAAATAATCTATAATATGAAATTATAAACTACAATTATGAAAAAAATGACTTTAAAAAACAAAACATTACATTTAAAATTCAAATGCCTAAAATTAGTATATTTTGAATCAAGAGGGCATGAAACCAATTGTTAGTTAAGGTAGCATTTTATAGAATCAATTAAAAAAAATGCAGTCATAAAAATCCTATCTTTAGTAATGATAAAAACACACAAATCGTTGTAAAATCAATACATTCATCGTTTCTCTCAGAATCTAAAATGATAAAATTAACATTATTGTATAAGACTAATACATTCCTTCCCATACCCAGATTCTAATAAAATAATGAAAAAATTATTCAAGGTTTAAGCTTTTACAGTTAAATAAGTCGTAGATAAATACATTAAAAGTACCTATATGCCATAAAATACCTAGGCATATTTTTTTAGTATAACTTAATAATTTCATACAAATACATTATTATTTTATAATAGATACCGACTACACAAGAAGGATGGATTAAAATTTCTGAAGAATTTGAATCCCGTTGGAACTTTCCACACTGTATAGGAGCCATGGATGGGAAACACGTGGTGATACAAGCTCCTTTCAATAGTGGTAGTGAATTTTTTAACTATAAATCTACTTTCAGCATTGTGTTATTTGCACTAGTGGACGCAAACTACAATTTTATTTTTGTGGACTGTGGCTGCCAAGGAAGGATTTCTGATGGAGGTGTTTTTAAAAACTCGGAGCTCTTCAAAAATATGGAAAACCAATCGCTTTCTCTACCATCTCCAACACCTCTACCTGGCAGAACTAAATCCATACCATATTATATGATTGGCGACGAAGCATTTCCATTAAACAACAATTTAATGAAGGTTTATTCGGGCATGCACCCGAAAGGTAGCACAAAAAGAAATTTCAATTATCGACTATGTAGAGCACGACGTGTTGTCGAAAATGTATTCGGAATTTCGTCATCGGTATTTCGAGTACTGCGAAAGCCAATCTTATTGGAGCCCGAGAAAGCTGAAATAATAATTATGGCTGTAGCGCATTTGCACAATTTTTTGAGAAAAAGTATGCATTCGGTTAACATGTACACACCACCTGGAACTTTTGATACTGAAACTAATGGCGAATTGACACAGGGAAGCTGGCGAATGGAAAATCAAAATGCAAATACATTAGTTTCTCTAAGAAATGTACCGCGGAGATCAACATTAATCGCGCAAGAAATTCGCGACGAGATTGCCGACTACTGCATGAATGAAGGGCGTGTTCCGTGGCAAGAACAGTATGCTTAGCCTATATTCCTATTAAGTATTTACATAATGATTTACCTATATATTGTATATACTAGCTGTATTAGGAATTTATTAATTTTATTACAATATGTTAATGTCCTTATATTATACATACTTACAGTACTCAAAGTAGAACGAGGTGTATTTTTGTCCATAAGGAATGATAAAGATTTAAATGCGAACCACGTACCCTCATAAACTTCATCTCTGCCTTTAATAACAGAACAAATAAATTATTACATTTTTTTAAATTAATAAATGATATACGTATGTGTATGTATTTATTTATTTATTGTAATTTTGACTGCACATTAAAAAAAAGCGGATGTCGCTCTGTTTTACTGCAGGTTACAAGTGGGTCACTGTATGGATGGTGTTACATTTGAATTAAATTATATAAAATCATTGTACCTATACAAAAAAAAGATTCTGAGCAAAGGCGGTCTATAATATTACTTAGTAATTTAGTATATTTGTTTATATTATTATGATTAAAGTAATTTATTTTACTGTTAGGCATTAGTACTGCTTGAGGTTGAATCCATTTTTGCCAAAAAAATACTTTTGAAAAGTCATTGCGTTTATAAAATATTAAAATATAATAATAATACTCTTCAAGTTTCAAGTACCTACGAATAATATTTTTAATTTACAAAAAATAACATAAATCATTATTCTTGGTTATCTAACATGTAATTTCGTCCACATTTGATTTTGAAATCTTAGATATAAAAATAAATTTTTTTATTTATTTTAAACTCAAAATAATTTGCTAGTTTTCGTGATTTTTACGAATTTTGTCAAAATTCTAAATTCAGACAGGTACACAAATTTATTGTGGATTTACGCTCAAGGTTGTTTTTTAAATTTCCACTCACTAAAACGATGAACCTTGCATAACATTTTAAAGTTTTTTGACAAAGCAAAAATTTTTTGATTGACATTGGTTAAAAAAAACAAATAATAATCAAACATTTTATAGCCTATTTATAGTTTAACATGAGTCAAAATATTTTGAAAATTTTATGGTGTATAGAAAACGCAGATATAACATATAATTAATATTCAGTGAACATTTCATGTATCAATTTTTTTAGTTACATCACAAACCAAAATCGATTTTTTCGTAAACCGGGTTTCAGTTTTGACCCACTAAGATTAATAATAATAATAATAATTAATAATAACTATAGATTCACTTTCCTACCAGAAAAGATGCTGTTGAAGAAAGTCAAAGCACTTTTACTGCCCCAAAACGTGAAGACAGTCACAAAAAAAACGAAAAACACTACATTGTAAAATTAATACATTCATCCCTCCGCTCAGAATCTAAAATGTGTTACCCATTATGTTAAATAATAACTAATAAGATATTGGTTCAAAATTACCTGTTCCAGTTCCGTGACTTCGTTTTATTTTCGATTTCTCTCTGCGAAATGATGATTGCAAACTATTAACTTTTAGCTTACAATCATCTAAACTGATTCCCATTTCGGTTGCTAATTCTTCCCAGGCATCATTCTTTGTATACTTATTATAATAATTCGGATTTTTCTGATCCCACAACACAGGTTTTTTGTGATACATATCAATAAACTCCAATGTTTTTTCATTGTTCCACTTAAAATTATCTTTACTGCTCGTCATTATAAAATAATTGATGATAAACTGTGTGTAGTAAAAAACTTTTAATATGTGCCACAGTTCGAGTCGGCCATACGAGACTGTAAACTGTTTATGTCTACACCCGTGCCGAGATGACTATTGACTAGTCATTCAACAGGGATCACTAAAGTACCTACCTACAACAAGGTGTTTGACCACATTTACGGATAACCAATTATGTGTCGCGAAACGGAATTTGCCCACCGCCTAGGCTCTAGTCATATCTTTTTAAAAACTATACGAGTATAGGTAAATCCATGTGTGCAGCAGCCAGCAGTCGTAGTCGACCAAAGGTCAAAATATCCAGCTGCTGCAAGGCTAGACAGTAGACAGTATTGTTCGAAGTTTTATCAGCAAAAATGGTCGTGAGCCCAGGAATTCTATACCTCGTTGTTTTGGTTAACGCTTTATTACAGTCATGTGGTAATTTTTTTTTTTATTGTTATATATACAAGCTATACTTCATAGGTACAATAACAGAGTAATAGCTAAAATGCAAAAACTAAATACATGAATAATCTTGTTAATAGTGGCCACCTAGTTATGACGCTTTTAAGTTAATTTTTTAAAGAAATAAATACATTTTTTTTCTATTTTTTTTAGATTAGGTTAAAAGATCACTACACCAATTGCGATATAAGTGCCCTGGAGGATTAGGTACCAGGAATAACATATTTTGTTGAAAGAGTTTTAATTAGGGGAGTATGGTAAATAAAAATAAAAATGATAAAATATATTTTCTAAAACAACATATACATTTAAATCCTTGTAATATAGGTACTTACTATATAATATATAATAAACTAATTCAAATGGTATTCAAACCACCGAGATACTTATTATCAATATTATCATATAGTAGAATATAAATATTTATCATTTATAACATGAAATATTAAGTAATACAAATCTATATAATTTTTAAAATAATATTTGAATAGATTATATTTAGTTAATTAGCATATCTAGGTACAGCTGTTGTGTACTTATTCGGGACGATCACCTAGTTGACGGACACACTAGCGCAACAATCGAACCAAACATTCGTTGATGTTCGACGAAAAATCCACTAAGTTCGGAACGACCACGTAACACAACAAATGTTACAGTAACACCGTACACACTTGTGCATTACAGTTACGCTGTAACGTTACATTACGCCAAAATGCGCGTATGTGTCGCACGCTTTAAAACTAGAATAAACGGTAACAAAAGGTGTGTTCATTGTGTTGCACTGTTGCTGTATAGACGTATACTACATACACTAATATAAATAATACTTGGCTAATAATTACAACAACCTCAATGTATTTGATATAAAATATAACTCTTAGCTCGCTTGGCTAAGATGATACAACAGTATAATATTATAATTTATAACAAATTAATACAATACATGCATGGCCAATTTGGCACAACATAATAATAATAATTTGTTACTATTTCAGCTGTAGCTCGTAAGTACTAAGTATAAAGTAGGTATAAATATGATCTACTGGCACTACGGTATATAATATATAATAATAATAATGATTTAAAACTCGTAGGTTGTGGACCGCAGACTGGCCAGCCGGTCCAGTCCTATAATAATGTAAAACACAATAACAGTAGAACAATACATATTATAGGTACGACCACCGCAACTTTCGCACGTGATTTATAAATAACAATTTAAAAACACTGGCGACATGCGCCTGATAATAAATAATATATGTGGTGATTCGCGCCATACAATTCACAGGATATGATATTCAGTGATCACGGACATCGGGACTTCTGGCCGCATAATAGAAACTTTATCACCTAATAATGTTCCAAACTTTCTAAAGTAAGGCAGCATAATATGGTTAGGTACACATTCCACGAAACCTCCCATTTCTAGAAGTTCCAACCGTCTTTGGAAACTATTCATAAAAACATAAAACCATGACAGACCTAAAGTACACAATTTGTTATTTACGAATAATCAGTATACAGAATTATGAAAGTTAATTTTTTTTTGTGTATCGTAATAAAAATAAGTTCTCGGCAAATTGAGATAGTACTATACTGCAGTTTTACACTTGTTTATTTTATTTTTAACTATATTTTACCTATACTCAAAAATATTAAATTCAATTATAGTGTGATAATAAGATTTATTGATTTCGATCGTCGAACACACGGTCAACGACGTAAAAATGTGCCAAGTACACGACCGCGGAATACTGACTTTTCCCGACACAGTGTTTCGAGTTCCGATGATATAAACTAGTTTCGATGCGGTGTGCAGCAAGTGAAATTTTAAAACATGTCACGACACATGGTCTAGATCGGTATCCAATAAGAAAAGATTTTCCAAAATTTGCATTTTAAAATGAACTTCACATCGTTTGGAGGAAAACCCAGATATCCGGATATATTATAATCATATACTTGTATAATATTATATTTACATACATGTCTGAAAATTCTCAAAAATAATTTTTCGAAATAAATTAAGTATTAGTTTTAACGTTTCAAATTAATTTACTAATATTTATGCCTATTTTAAAAATCGTAAAAAATAAACTACTCGATATGAATAAACGTTTTTATCATATTTTTCTAAAAATTAAATTTTAAAATTATCCATTATTTATTTCCTAAAGATTATTATTTAAAAATAATAATTATTGATACAATTAATTATTTAGCTTTTATAAAAATAACATGTGACCGTTCGTTACGATCTTCGGTCGTTGGGCTGGCTAGGGGGCTGGATGGTTTTTAGAAAGTGTTAATTGATATTTTTTAGAGAGGGTTAAAGCCCTTCCTTGCCAATCCTTAGCACCGTGTACCGTCGTCACGGTTCCTTCCTGCAGACAAAATAATATTCGTAACATAATATGTTATATTTAACATGAAGGTGTATATTTTAATTTTAGTTTATATTCTCGGTCGTTAATTTCTAATAAAATAATAAATGCTTAACTAACATACCGAAACATATTAAAAATTAAATTGTCAAGCTGACATATTAACTAGGTAACTAATACTTGGATTTGAAATACATTGTTTACATTAAAAACAATAATTAAATTATTATACCTATTTCTTATATTTTTATTATTACTATTATTATTAATAATACCATCATTATTATAATGCAATTTGTGTTGTATCAAAATCAATGTACAAATTGTGAAAACAAGTTAGGTACTGACCATAAATCTGTTTTTTAAATATTTTATAGGATAGTGTTTTAATTATATATTTAAATATAAGTTTTAACTAGGATTAGGCTGTATCTCAGATACAATATTGTATCTTGTATTTGTATAGTGTGTTCCGATACAGTTGGAAGAAATATCGAGTAGGATAATACCTACCTATATTTTGTGCTGTATTGAGCATATATGTGAGGATATATTACTAAGGCATGTAGGAGTGTCGGGAACTGTAGATAAAAAAACCAATATACGTGTTTTAAATGATAACTGATAAGTATAATAATTATTAGTCTTACCTTAATGCCTACGCAATCCGACTTTTTTCATTTTATTACATACATTTTTCTTAACTAATTTTGACTATTTTTGTACCTATTAGGTATATTAGTTTAACTCCAACGATAGAGTTTTAAAATTAAAATTATACAAAAACGATTTATAGCTATTTTATATTAAGATATAAAATATGTATTCATTTAATATTTAGGCGCAACAATCGAACTACCATACTATTCACGTTTATTATAAATTAGTCATATAATAAGGGAAAAAATTTAAATACACTTTTCTATATACAAACTTTATTTTTATTTATTTGTTTTATTTAAAAATTTTCCCCCTTCACTGACGACGTCACAAAAGTTTTAATGCAGAATCGTGATAAATTCAGGTTCAATAAAAAATTCTTCTGTTTTACAAAAATGTGCGGAATCGGGTAGATAAAAAAGTATATTGTGCGGAATCGTGTGGTAGCCTATCGTCCTGGACGTCCAATTTCTCCCAAAATATCCGTACGTATAGGTATATAATATTATTATATACCTACTTGTCTATCATATTTACTTAAATGTCCAAAAATTCCCGAAAAAGAAAGCTTATAAATAAATTGAGTAGTTTTTACAATTCAAATTAATTTACTCAAAAGAAAATTTTAAATCGTACAAAATCGTAAGAAATTCTCGATTTGAATAGACGTTTATGTCATATTTTTTGTAAAAATTATATTTTAAAACTAGCTGTTGTTTATTTCCTAAATATATATTTCGATCAAATTTGAAAAATCTTATTTTCAGTAGGTACATTGAAAATAAAAATCAACAATTTTCTACCGTATTTGTGACGCAAGTATCCATAAAAGAGGTATACATAAAAAAAATGATGCTGGTTTAGTAACGCTCGCCAAAAAAGTATCTCTCGACTCAGGTTTAAATGATGCCCACCACTTATATTCTCGTACTTCCGGTGTTCTAACCATTTGTTATTATTAAGTTGATAATTAGTTTTATTGTCTCGTTAAGTATTTATTATTTTTACTTTACAAATCACAAAATATGATTTGTTGAATTTATAGAAAAGTATAAACATAATTTATAAATAATAATTATTCAGACAATGAATAATTAAACTCTTATAAAAATTACATGTGATGTTTTTCGGTGGGTGAGCTGGGTCTTTTTTAGTGAGCGTTAAAGCCCTCCCTCGCCACTTCTTAACACTGTTTACCGTCACGGTTCACTTCTGCAGACAAATACAACGAACAATTTCAACAATATACATCTCACCTATAATCAAAATATTATGATGATACATCGCATTGCCGTTTAGCGCCAATACATATTGTAATTCCCGAAGGTCACGGATATTTTGACCGCATCAGTTATATAATATTGTTAACACTTAAACAGATTATAAATGGTTCCACTGTATCATAATAATATTATTACAGCCCTGACTATTGTACTCGACGGTGTATCTTCAATCATTATATTTAGTGTTTGAAGTATGAAATATCTACCATAAAAGTGAAACATTGCAATTTTTTTCAATACAAATATTAATCATGGTTTTTTTTTTATTATTCATTATACATGATGTATTTAATTATATAGTACAAGATTACTAGCAGTGGCATGTCCATGGGCCTACCCTGAATTTGATCCCTTATGATAAACCAAAAAATGCATTTTTAAATTAAAAACATGAAATCGTTTATTTAATTTTTGTATTACAGAACATTAATTTGAAATCTGAATGTGAAAATATCGGCGTACTGCGGTGGTACCCGTATGGTTATATTGTATTATATGTAATAATTATATTTTGTGCCGTAAATATGCCGTTAACCTGTACCTTAGTTTATGACAATGCAGCATCGTCGTCGTGTAGGTACATTGTCATTGTGTATACGTTTAGGCGTTTGGCCCCAATGCATTTGGTCACACATTTCGCCACCACTAAAATATAATATAGTGAACCGATATGGCGCCGCTGTTTATAGTTATATTATATACAAACAAAATACTATAACAACCCTCACTATTATACCCGGCCAAGTATCGTTCATCACTATATTATAAGGCAGCCGTCCGGTTTCTACCAAAATATCGTGTAGGTACCTACGTATATAATATTCTTGTATATTTAATAAGTACATGTAGTACTCTCGTCCATTCGATGAAAATTTATTAAAATACTGAAATATTTGTACACACTTATGTTATATTATATAGTAACCGATGCCTTCCGATGTGATAATGTGTATATACCTATATATTTAGGTCATTGGTGCAATATCTCCGGATCTTAAAAATTCCATTATTATAACAGGATATACCATCTATAGAAATAGAACCTATGTATCCATTGTCGACACCCGACGCCCGATTTTCGTTTTACCTTTTTTGACCCATGCTAAGTCACATCGATACGGACTTTAATAGAATGTAAAGATACTCATAGTGTCCTTTCGTACTGACGCTTCGCATAATATAATTCTGAGGGTAGCATTATTTTAAAATGAACACAAAGAAACGAGTTTTACGCATGAAATAAACGTTCGACGGGGCACTAATTCAATGCCGATCGAAACGGTCAATCGCATCGCCCGTTGGACACATTTTATTAACACAGCATAAAGAACCCCGAGTGACGACGAAGAGGTGGGGGAGAAATTTCCGCGTCATTTGCCGCTGCTGTGGCCTACGTTTTTGTCAGTCGCCTCAATGCATTTTTCACTCTACAGGCAGTAAGACCTCATATGCACGTACGATTTTGGCCCGTCCATCGAGTTCAACAAGTGAGTACGGCTAAATTAAAATATAGACTGTAGTTATGTTATAAGGACTGCGCGTTTTGGGAAAATGCATTCTTTTTAGCTATTGTTTTAATACATAGCTCTCTAAACATATAATTTGCCACTAATTTAGCAGGAGGGGGTGAGCGATTTTTATAATAGCGCAGTAATCCGCGTGTCGCGCTTACCGGTTCCGATGAAATCAATTAATAATACATTATTTAATTATTCCTAGGTGCCTATTAAACAATATTTTATCGGATATTATATTAGTTATAATGCTCCATACATTTAATGACTAAATAATTTCTCTATTAAAATACTTTTGAAATGTCCTTAAATTGATATTGCCATTGATTATTTGTATAATATGGATATTTAATAGTATTAGGATATACTGTCACATACAGGCGTCTAATATTTTTGTACAATTTACAGTTATTACCTATCATTTCCTTCGTCCCGGCTGTTCAGCATCGGCAGAATAACTGTCATTCATCGAGAAACAACCAAACGGCAGTACAGAGTTTTGCTCGATTCCACACTCTTTATAAGTATCTATTGCTTTATATTAGATTGGCGGTGCAATAAAATTTTGGTGAAAATCACTGACTCCCGTTAAATATAATGCGGAATGCCTAAATTAACACCATTTCTTATGCTAGATTGCCATATTTTAATTTACTTAAATCGGGACAAATGTTTTCGGTATAAATTGCACTGGACAATTTTTATGGTAAACCGCTAGTTTTAAGGCCCACGGTCCAAACATAATTTTGTCCTCGAAAATACACTTAATGGAAATAATGATTCTGCCCTGTAGAATAAATCAAATTTAACTATTTTTTTTTTTATTAGATAGAAAAAAATATTCTACAGTCCGCATCGAACTTCGTTTTTCTATATTTTAATTTAAAACTTAGTAATATAGGTCTTTAAAAATACGATAGCTTTTTTTTACAAATTATTTTATACAATAGCTAATAATCTAATAAAAACCTGCAGAGTAAAATGCGAGCAGTATAATGTTGTTGTTTATCAATTGAAAAAAATATTATCCGAAAATATTCAGTTTTCAATGAGTTATCAATATTCCCGTGAAGTCATTTTTATCCACCGAAACGGACAACTAATATTTCGTTATTAATTGTTACGTCATTATGACAATATTTAATACTTGCGACTGCGTGCGCGTAGTTCAAATACCATGATGGGTAACCTAACCTAACCTGTACTCAATACTGACACTAATAATCATTTACAATTATGGGTTTTGTCATAGACCTGCATATTCTGGCCTCTGCGCAATTGCTTGTTTTCATACAACTATCAAAAATAAAAAGGATTTATACTAATTAGATTAGTATTTTTTTATTATTTTTTATTAGATATAAAAATTATAATAGTCTTTTAAGGTTTACATCTACGATCATTTTAATGAAGTGAAAATAATAATAATAATATAATAGTAATATGTAATAAAATATGATTCTTAGTATGTGGACTAGAAGACCATAGGTTTAGGTATATGAGTCCATTTGTATATTGCTAAAAATATTCGGGTATACGCCTTCTAGATCTTAGGTGTCAATGATATAACTATAACATTAAATCAAAAAAAAATTTTCTGGCTTCGCTCGAGTACGATAACAACCCAATTAACAATATTTCACAATATTGGTTGTTTTATTTTACAAAAGTAAACAAATAGTAATAGAATCTTAATTTTAATTTAATAAATCATAGGTAAATCATAACTGAATATCCACTGATAACTTAACCTTGAGATACCAGTAGCTGCGTGGTGGGAGAAAATTAGACCTCGAGAATCGAGACGGCACGGTGGAGCGCACACCTACTCATTTGTATTTTTGTGCAAGTCCAAGTCGTTTGCTTTTTCCGAAAACCAAAAATGACCATCCTCACGCCAGTAAGTATTATCACTATTAATCATTGTACAATTTGGAAAATTAATAAATTATTATTATTATAATTTGATATTATTGAAAACGTAACATGTTTACTTGCGTAATTTAATTATTACAAACTACAGAAAATAATTAAAACTGTTTTACTAAAATATACCATGTCTTGTCACCTCATGATTGCGTTCCCTCACGTTTTTCTCGTCTCATTTTCCGTTACTTTTTCCCGTAAATTTACGAATATTATAATTTAATATAACTTAAAACATAACTTGTTGGTGTAATATAATTACAAATTACAGAAACTAAATAAATTTGTTGTATTTGAATATCATGAAAAAAGAAGATTTTATCAATAATGGGCCTTGCTTTGACTAAAACACAAGTCCATCTAAAATTGTTATGCAATTGTGCTTAAATGGAACCCAGGCCAAAATGTAGGTCCCATTCGCTCCCCATTTTGTGAACGACTCTTGTCACTGTTCCAGGGGGACGTCTTATCACCTAAGTGTTACATAAAAGTGTTTTTGTCGTTTAATGTTCCTAGGGTCAATTCAAAATTAGAACATTAATTGATTATGAACTATTTGGGAGAAATTTAAATTTTGTTAGTTTTTAAACCTAAAAAAAGCTAAAAAAAATGTCTTGTGTTATAGATCACTACTAAGAAAATTATCATCAAAATACAAAAACAAGATGGCTCTTATCTGAAATATTTTATTAATATAAATTCTCCAATCAAAAAACTCATGAGAGCATACTGTTTAAAAGCTGTAAGTATTGGTGATAATAAGGCATTACACACATAATATTAGGTAATTATTTTGTTTTATTTTGGTCAAAAGTATTAATCTTTTGCAAATCATATTAACTAACCGATTATATTTCCAGCACTTTTATCCGAAGACTAGGATAGATGATATAGTTGGTATAAAATAGTAGAATTTTGGTAGATAACAGAGACAGGATCGAATTCCCTTAAGGAAGTTGGGTAGTAGCGAGTAGAATGTAAATGTTTCCATATGTAATCAAGGGCTCAAGGCTTGTTAGTAAAACTATAAATGTATTCAGTAATAAACATAATTTAGGTGTATATATTTTTATACCAATTACAATAATTATATAATTGATACTTTCACATCATTTATAATTAGTATACACCAAAAATCGATGTTGTCAGATATTTTGCTTCACATTGAAAAGACAGGAATGATAATCCTACAGTATTTTGCTCTGCTCTGTAATAGTAGTGCCTCTGCCAAAAGTGAACATTAACTAGTTTATTAATTTTCTAATCAACTTATGATCTTAACTAGTTTAATTGGAAAATTAAATAACTTAAATTTCCTCAGTTTGTTTAAAAATAAACCATAAAGTTAAAAATGTTTGAAATGTTTTGTTTATATAGGTTTTAAAGGAAATATTAATTCTAAAATAAAAATAAAAATAATCCTATACTATATGTAATAGTATACCTAATTATATTATAATATGACATTAATACCATTTATAATACCTATATCAATTATCAACTCTATTTTTCTATTTGATATTCAGTTATATTATTAAAAATACCCACTAACATAATGTACAAAGTACAAAGTATAAAGTACCATTTCCCACGGATGTACTGTTTACATTAAAATAATCGTTAACCATAGTATGAAGTATCAATCTATCATTATTCATTATATTATACATATATACATTATTATCTATTTGAAAACAAATAATCTTATTAAATTATATTATTTGAAATAGGAGAAAATAGAACTTGATCCCAGAACTGAGGTCGAACCAATTGCCCAAAATTACTTAATTCGTAGTAGGTATGTTAGAAAAACGCAAACAGTGGCATACGTAAACGAACTGAATCATTATGTAGACTTGTAAACAAAAGTAATGTAGTATGCCATAAACCAATAAAGTACGAAATATTATGAAAGGATTATAACCAAATATAAGACTAAATATTGCGAGGGATGTTGGCATGGTGGAAAACTCTAATATCAAAGAACTTAAAGCCAACATTAAAAAACACGAAAATTTAGAATTTCTAATAATGGGTCAAATGTATCAATCTTCGTCGGAAATAAAAGACAAAATTTTAAAGAACAAAAAAATCAACTACCCGATTAAATTACATAATTAAACCTAAATAGAATAGAATAAAGATTTTTTGAACGTTGACTATTCCTTTCATTGGCACATTGTATTTCGGCTAACTTAAAAATGAACAAAGGAATCGCGGCCACTATAAAAACCATATATTTTGGAAACGCAGTACCTCTTGTATCCCCTAGTAAGCGAAACAATAACAATAAAATTAAAAATCATATAATTCATTTCTTAATTACAAAAAAAATAGATATTTTCATAAACCAAAAATCAAAGATATTAAAAACTCCATTCACAAACTAAAACTTGCAATGTTTAATCACGATGTCTATCACATTTTGATAACTGCAAAAAAGGGGCTAAATGTAGGCAATATTATATACGGACACAAAAAATTTTTTCCTGCGAAGATCCATTCGTTAATCGTATTATAATATAGTGTTAATAATACACATTAGAACACAAGCACAAAGTCAACATTAAAAATGTTTGAAATGTTTTGTTTACATGGTTTTAAAAGTAAATATTAATACTAAATTAAAAATAATTAAATACTATAATAATACAAACATTTCTGTTGTTTTTCTTGATAAAATAATTTTGTAAAGAGATATATGTATTCCAGTAGATTAGGTTAGAATAATATAATATGACCTTAAATTGCTATTTAATAAAAAAAATGAATATTTTAAAATTATTAATTGGGATGTGTTGGTATTACCTATAGCTTAAAAATTTAATAATCATGTAAAGTAAAATAGGTACGTACACAGTGTACATTAGCGAAATTTTATCTATATTATTATATAGATGATATTTTATTCGAATACAAAATTATTCGACTAAATTTCAAAGATTATTCATTCAAATAATTTTCGGTTATTCTATTTGAATAAATATGTTTGATAATTTAATAAAAACATATAGCTATTAAAAACCATAACTGGCATTGCATTTTAAATTACACGATTGAAAATCCTATTTTATTCGGATAAATGCGGAAATATTATAAATAAAACAAATATATCAATAGAAGTAAGTGAAGAATTAGATATACATTAAATAAAGATTTATTTAAACTACTCAAATAAAATAACCGAAAATTATTCGAAAAACTATCTTTGAAATGTAGTCGAATAAAATTGTATTCGAATAACCATAGTTTAAAATTATTTGAATAGGTATCTGTTTATTTCGGAATATCAGATAAGACCTATTCACCAAATATAACATAAATATAATGCAAATAACTACATTTAATTTACATTATTAGCTATTTTTAACCATAGTGGCATATTTTGTATTTTGAGTACAAAATACAAATTGTAAGTTCAAATACTAGAATATTTACGACAACCACCACCTGTCACCTAGTATGGCGCTATACTATATGTGAAAAAATGTCAAGTCGAAAATTAGTGAGTGGTTGCCCTATAAAAAATCTGAAATGACGCAACTAGCATTCAATAATAAACTAAATATATTTTACGTGAACTGCTAGGTGTAACATGTCTTACAAATTGTATAATAATACAATAATCATTTTATCTGTGTAAGATTGTCAATGATAATTAATTATCATATCTGAAATTATATCCACGTTGTTTTAATTAAATATTAATGTATATATTTGTATTTATCTGTATGGCTAGTATTCTAAGCCTATGTACTGATATAATGTTTATAGTTACAATATTTTTTAACTAATTCAAATTTGTAATATTTTAGCAAGTACCAAGTGTAAGATTCAGATACGATGGAGTACCACTTAAGGATACTGATACACCTTTATATCTCGAACTGGAAGATGGCGATATTCTTGATGCATATAACTGCTAACTAGATACTTATTAATTTATATTTTATGTATAAGTCACAAACTATGTAAATCATCTTATTTTGAGAAACTCGTGATAAATAACATTTTAATATGGCAATGAACTGAACACTGTTGGAGTTTTCGCCATTCGTTGTATCCAGTTTACCTCATAATGCACTATATACATATTACCTTATGTATTAATCATGACAACCAATGAAAACAAATATTTATAAATAATACTTATATAAAATATATGAGATGTATAGAATATGTTTTACATAAAATAAATATTTTAATGCATACTCTATAACATGTAAACATTTTCATTCATACTATATTATTATTTATTATTATTATTATTATTATTTTCAAATATTTCTCTAGCTTTGTTCTTACAAGTTTGATATTAACAATGAGGTTTATTTATTGAATCCGATTCTTAAAAGGTGTTCCACTTATTTCATACATTTGGCTATGCTGAGCCAGTGGCCCAGACGTATACAGTAGTAAAGTAGTCAAGTATGCCATTGTAATAATGGATGTGTTATATTTGAATTATAAATCATTGTTACAAACAACGATTCTGAGCGGAAACGTCATGTCATCCTACCATACTTGTTAAAGAATCAGATTAAAAAAATTTGCACATTTTCGTGATTTTTACGTATTTTGTCAATATTTGAACTTTAAATAATTATAAAAAAAAATTTGCGACTACGTATTTTTAATTTTTTTCATATATTATTTTAACAATATATTAGGAGCCTTGTATTAAATTTTCAAGATTTTTTACCCGACAAATAACATTTTATTGACATTTATAGAAAAAAAAAACTAAAAAAATTGGAAACTGAAAATGTCCGTTAACAACTCAAAATAGGTCAGAATATTTTTTGAAAATGCTATGGTATGTATAAAATGCTTATATAAACATTCGGTCAGAATTTCATGTATATACTGTCATTTATTTTAGAGTTACTTCACAAACCAAAATCGATTTTGTCGAAACTAGGTTTTGCGTAAAAATTATTGTTATTTCTTAATTTTTCATTTCTTTTTTACGGTACTCATGAAAACTACTGGGGAATTTTTACTTTTGACTTTCCAAAGTACCAACTAGATTCACTTTCCTATCAGAAAAGTTACTATTGAAGAAAATCTAAACATTTTTACTGCTCTAAAAGGTGTCCTCAGACACAAAAATTAAAAAAAAAAACACATCATTGTAAAATCATTACATTTTTGTATATCGTATTGTACTTATGTTATAGTTGCAATCTACTACATTGTTTTTTTGTTATTAAGAAGTTACCTGTATGGCAACGAAAACCTTAAAGAAAGCGGTCAGATACAAAAAACGTGTATGATAAGGTAACCATAAAAGGTGATGACAGACACAAAAATAAAAAAAAAAATAAAAAAAATTTTAATTAAAAAAAAAACACACATCATTGTAAAATCAATACATTCATCGCTCCACTGAGAATCTAAAAATAATTTTTAATATTATATTGTAAGTCCTATCCTTATTATATTATGTGGATGCAAAAGTACAAAGGGAGTAGTAGCTAGAAAATAAAATATTTTAGTTAGAATTTTCGATTATCTTCTAGCAACTTTTAATTTGGTAAAACATTAAATCCCCATTTCCATTGTGATGTAACTGTGAATTCTTTGTGTTACCATAGTGGTACCATTGTACTACTACCGTAGACAAAAACATGTACACATACTATACAATAATTTATTGTGAAGGCTTATCAATATAAAAGCACAAGCGTAACTAAGAAATGCTGATGGCTTAGCCCCTCCTCACCCCTCAAAAAAAAAAAAAAATAACAAGTTACCTATTAAATTTTTTAATCAAATATTAATAAACCTAAAAAATTCAACTATATTTATTTTTTTTGGTATAACTTAAAAACTAATAACAGTAGATACGAAATGTTCACAAAAAAAAATTATAGGGATATTTTTCAATTATTGTTCATCTATAATAAGGCGGTAGGTATTTCGACACGCAAGAGATGTGGGAAGGACACGAGAATCTTCATAGGCGCATCGGAGACTACAACCCAAGCAAGTTCCATCATAAAATAAACAGAAATAACTTTGTTAAAAAATGAATAATTTTTTTTTTTTTTTTTGTCAACTGTAGCTTCTTTTTATTAAATTTTTATGATTTTACTGCCCAAATAAATAACAAACATTGTTTACCTACCTATATATTTAAAATTTTTTTTTTTTTATATAACTTTTTGTATATCGTATTGTAGGTAACTTATGTTATAGTTGCAATCAATGAACCATACATTGTTTTTTTGTTATTAAGAAGTTACCTGTATGGCAACGAAAACCTTAAAGAAAGCGGTTAGATACAAAAAAACATAATATTTATATTAGAAATAACAACGGGTGGTAAATATGGCCTACTGTATTATATAATAATAATAATAATAATTTAAAACTAGCAAGTTGTGGAGCCCAGACTGGCCATCCGGTCCTGTCGTATAATAATATAATGTAAAACACAATAACAGTAGAACAATACATCGGTACAAGTACACAGTCACGGCAAACTTCGCACGTGATTTATAAAAAACAATTTAAAAACACTGGGGATATGCGCCTGATAGTAAATAATTAATTATCGATAAGCTATATAATCGATATAACATAAACTATCGATGGTTGCGCTGTTTTAGTTTGTCGTACAACCACCGGGAGCGCTGTTAAACGGTTCGTTTTTATAACATGGAAGTTGCCTATCTATTCTATATACTTATCTATGCGTGCGCCAGACTTCATCACTACTGGCGCCACTCATCAGTCATCAGTGTATTTTCCTTAATTATTTTGGGTGTTTTCCTTTGCTTTTAAAAGTGACGTGACATTTTTTGCCGGGGCATCGGTTTAGTTACAAAATTATTTTTTGTCGTTACAAATTGTTTCATAATAAATATCATAATACCAAACAGATTTAAAGTCGACATTTTGAGCTTGGGGTTTTATTTTATTTTGTTCTTATTATAACTATTATTATTATTAAATTATTATTATTAAATTTTATTCGTTTAGTTAAAAAGCTTGAAAATGTAATACTAGTCTCCTAATATAATGTTACAATAGTAATTGAAAAATATTCAAAATACATAAGCACTTTTTTTTTGTTTTTTGCATTTAAATTTAGATTATTTACAACATTTATTCTAAAAAAAAATATTGTATTTTTGTTTTTGGGCATTTGAACGTTATACAATTTTAATGTTATAATGTTATTGTAAACATAAACTCAATGTCAGTAGGTACTAATGACATATTGTAAAAGACAATACGGTTCATTGGAAAATAACGATACACCGATTTAACAAATAATAATAATTATCATTTCTCGGAAAGGTTAGGTTTTACACCCAGACTTGTAGTTTTTTTGATATTAAAATTATTCAGCATTCATCAAAGTATTCCATTATTTAATCCTTGGATGAATTTATTTATGATAAATAGTAGGTTTTACAAATTTTAAATCATAAAAAAAAATATTTGCTTACCACATATTATAAGATATTATACATTACTCCAATCCCAAAACTACTTCTTTTAGTAGTCATACTAGATACCATATGCCATTTTTGAGCTCTGCAGTAAAAAACTTCAGTACTATTTAAACAACAATTACTGTCAGAACCTTGAATTTATTATATAATTTATAAGTATCTACTTTATAACAGAAATTACTAAGAAATTAATGAATAATATTTCAATATAACTTACAGTATATAGATAGTTATTTATCACTCCAACTCCTAAATGTCGGACGTCACATTGCTGGAAGAAGACCCGGATGATGACATGTTTGGTGCTATAGACGCGGCGGTGCGCTGGGCCGTACAATTGGACAATTTGAACGACGAACAACGGACCGTGTTCAATCGTGTGATGGCGGCCGTAGACGACAACAGAAACGTATCAAAACTTTTCTACGTTGACGGTCCCGGTGGAACAGGTAAAACAACACTATACGGGTGCCTCATATGGGTGCTTCGCAACCAAGGACGATCCGTGTTGTCCGTGGCTTTTACAGGAATAGCAGCGTCGCTCATGGACGGTGCACTCGACGTTTGGATTGCCGTTCGGTATACTGAACGACGATTCGACGTCGACCATCACCTTGCAGTCGTCGCGTGCTCAGAGGATACGTGACGCAGCACTCATCGTTTGGGACGAAGCGCCCATGTCTCCGGGACTACAACTCACGGTGGTCAATAGGTTGCTCCAGGACATCATGGGTTCAGAATTGCCGTTCGGCGGTAAACCGGTACTGTTCGCCGGTGACTTCAGGCAGATTCTACCTGTCGTGCGCAGGGGTACAAGGAGTGACATCGTCAGGTCGTCTATCAAATACAACTCTTTGTGGCGCAACTTGGAACAGTTCAATTTGACGCGGAACATGCGCGCCGATAACGACGCTGACTTCGCAACATGGTTGCTTCAGCTCGGGAGCGGCCAATTGCCAGCGGTCGACGGTGTTCAGGACACCGTTGAAATACCCCGGGACCCCGGGAAATGGTATGTGAAGTCACTAATTTGATTGATTTTGTTTTTCCGCAGCGAATGTCGTTGGCTAACGTCAACGAGTTTGTTCGGAAAATAATTTTATGTCCCAGGAACGACGAATGTAGGCAGGTCAATCGTACGGTGTTACAACGCATTGACGGAGACCACCGAACCTACACATCCATAGACACTGTGGTGGTCGACGACCCCGACGAGGTGGCCAATTATTCTACAGAGTTTCTCAACACTCTGGAACCAGACGGACTGCCACCGTACAACTTAACGCTAAAGGTCGGTTCTATTGTCATGTTGCTTAGGAACCTAGATTCTAAGAGACGTCTTTGCAATGGTACACGGTTAGTTGTTACTGAACTGCGACGATACAACTTCAAAGCGAGGATGTTGTCTGGTGGTGCACAGGAAGATATAGTCATACCTGTGGTACCGCTCACGTCGAGTGGTGAAGACGACCTGCCCATTATAATGCGACGAGTGCAATTTCCCGTACGTTTGTCATTTGCTATGACCATTAACAAGTCGCAGGGACAAACGTTTGATAGAGTTGGATTGCTCCTGCCATCACCGGTATTCACGCACGGGCAACTGTATGTAGCGTTTTCCCGAGTGAGGGACTCTCAATCTATTAGAGTTGGTATGTACGGTGATGACCGTGGTAGATTCGTCACTAAGAACATTGTGTACAGAGAAGTTCTATAAGCGATATAACAGTACGTTGAAGTCTACAAGAACTTTATAAACATCGAATCCGATCTGTGTGATACAAGTCAGTGTGACAAAGTCTGTGTGACAAGTCTATGTGACAACAGTCTGTGTGACAAGTCTGTGTGACACATGGTTTATAAGCAGTCGTAAGTACGACTCGAGGAGGAGAGAAAGTTCGACGACCTCCACGTGGTTCTCTCTGGATGCGGATTTTGTAATGAATACGTAACTGATGTCGAACATAATAGGATGCAACTCACACACCCGGTGGTAAATTATTTAGAATTATTTATGTACTCAACGATATATTAGCAGATAATTGTATACATTTGTATTGTTTCAGAAAGATTATACTAAAAATGACAACATCACAAAGGTGTAACAAAAACCCAATGAAAACACTCATCGTTGGACTACTGCTAAGGACATTGAGAAAGTTTTACAACCTCCACGTGCTTCTCTCATGATGCAGATTTTGTAATGTATTTGTATCAAACGTCAAACATGCATTTAAACAGACTGCGACTCACACGCTGGTGGTAAATTATTTAGAATTATTTATTTACTCAAATATATATTAACAGATAATTGTATATATTTGTATTGTTTCAGAAAGATTATACTGGAAATGACTCCATTAACGCAGGTGTAACAAAAACCCCATGAACAGACTCAACGTTGTATCAATACTGATTACTAATTTGTAACTAAACCATACTCTGTTAATCATAAAAGTTCCTACAGCTAACACTTAATTATTATTCTTTGTAAATTTGTAACTGATGTAGCACATGCATATATATATATTTGTATATATATACATTTAAATTGATTAATAGTAAGATTCATACACAAATTATTATAATTTCAAAAACACATACCTACCATGACCAGTGTTTCTAACTTATTTTCAATTTTGTTGTATGTATAATATGTTTGATTTCTATGTATTGCAGTAAACACAAAAATAATAAAAAACTTTAAATATCATTACACTACACTTTGTATATTTGTATTAATATTGTTTAACAATATTTCTGGTCACCTAAGGAAATATGACTAAAAATTGTGCCACCGTTATTGATTTTCATTGTAATAATATTATGTGAGTACTGATTATTAGGTATCTAATACCTTATCTAATACCTTAAATTAATATGATACCTTAATTTTAATTTATCTAATACCTTAAATTACTATAAGAATTGCAATAATAAGTACAGCGTTTAATTTATGTATTTTAATATTCTTCAAAATATAACATGATACATTTAATTTATGTTTTATAGGCTACACATATATGCATTTAACTGTACTTAATAAGTACTTATGAACAATATAATAATTTCATACACCACACCTACAGGTACCTGTATAAGTAATTTAGAGCATTTAATTAGTTTCATGGTACGTTTTTCACTTGGTATGCATAGGTTGTTCACAACCATACACCTATTAGTGTTTTATACCAGATGAGAAAAGACCGCAGGACACTCAAAGTCATAGTTTTCGGATTGCATTCCTCATTGTGTTACCCGACCGTTGCACGTCGTCTGCTATCCGACGAAGTCGGATTGCCTACCTGGCAGAGTACGCCCAAAGTAAAGCCGGGTGACTGACTTCCTAGACACTCAAAATTGCGGCAGCTATATGACTTAATTTCTTTTTGAATTTCCGGCGGAACGATTTTCACTATACAACCACGACTATATTCGCGACGTCGCTCCCTTATCTCCCTCTTACCATTATCACTGTTCGTGTTTTCGCGCGGATATTTTCATTATTATATATATTATATTAGAAACTTTATTTTCTTCCTTCACTTTTACATACGCACGTTATAAGATTCGCACATCATGCATCCAATCCGCCATACGCAGATGCCCTATCCCGCAAAGATTTGCATACGGCGATGATTGATAGCTAGACGTTCGATTACAATTATTCTTATTTCCTAATTTCTTATACCCAGTCAAAACAGAACCGGGCATACGGCGGGACACGGTATTATACCAGACGACAAAAGACCGCTAGACACTCACAGTCACAGTTTTCAGTACGACTCAATTTTTTTTCGAATTTCCGGTGAAACGTTTTTCACTCGACCACCTCGAAGGCGCCGGAGGCGGCTTCCACAACGACCGGAATCGAGGTAAACGGGCAGCTAGTCTAAAAACATAATATTATAATAATACAATAATAAATAAATAATAATCGTCAATCGATAACATATAATATATCGATTGTATAAACTATCGATATTTTGATATCGAAAATATCGATCGTTAAAAGTCGAGACAACCACGGGAAGCGCTAGTATAGAACCGTGTATCAAAATGTTGTGTGGGAGTTACCTTTCTATTTACTCTCTTTTCTATGATCAGTTGTTTGGTGCTTGTCGTTACAACCCGTCGTCTGAAGACACCTCTTAATGAATTGGAGTCTTACCGTCGCTGTTGTGTTTATCAGCCCTCCCGTCTCGTCGCATTACCGACTTCCGTATTCCTTCGCTGTTTTTGTTTCGTAATAAAACATCACTAATAACGCCAATCTTGCTCTGCCGATTTCCAACAGATGAGGAAGAACCAAGACCCCAACAAGAAGTTCAGGAGGAAGAAGAGTTACAGGAAAATGCAGAAGGAATGAACGAAACTAACGAAAGTGAAGGGGTGGATGAAAGCGCAGACACTGCTCAAAGCGAAGCTATCGACAAAGCTGCAAGTGAAGAATCAAGTGTTTGAAAAGTCGGGGGAGATGAACGACGATATAGGTGATATAAACGATACTAGCAGCGAGGCTTCGTCGATGCTCAACAATTACAAGATTTCGTACCTATGGTCAGTTCCCGTGACGAAGATGAGTCTGAGGTAGGAAGATACTGGACACCGCCGGCTACCATGAAGGAAAAGAATGTTCGATAAGGATGAGACCTACTACAAGCCGAAACTATCGGCAAACCGGCAGGGACATTGCGAGAATGTTGCGACCATGACGTTATGGTGTGGCGTATGCAAGGCGCGGAGGACACAGTCAAACCTATACAGTAAGTTATAACAAAAATACTATAGAGTATATTTAATTTTTAATGGAGAACAACAACATTTATAAATGAGTGCGAGCGATGAGTTTGCCGAATGACAATTCGCATGGCCCCAGACTGGGACAGTTGTTTCGCACGTGTGCATTTTTATTTTCGTTTAATTATCGTTATCAACCATGACGTGGTTGGGTTATAATAGTAATAATAATTTTATTAGTGCTCCGACACCCTTTCGAGATTTTCAAAGAGGATATACCACACGAGTGTATCGGTACGTATCGGTTCGAAATCGAGAGTTACGCGAGTGCGACTTACCGGCCAAACGTATCGATACGCATCGAAATATCCTTTTTAAAAATCTCACAGATTTCTATATAATAGGTACTATATAGCGAACTCCCACCATTCATTGAAGCCCGGTTGGCATTTATGGTATTTGATATGGTAAATGATATTACGTTATGATGTATGTTCTATTTGATGAATCTACAATATAATATTTTATCGTTAAATAAAAACCATATTAGTCAATTGTGTTTAAAATTATTTAATTAACATTATTCCAATTATATTCAACGATATTGGGACGTAAAAAGTTGACGCTGTGGACAGGGTATCGCAAAAAGAGAGATACTTAGAAAAATAAAAGCTTACTTAGAATTTTTCAAAATTTTTGAGGTTCTCTTCTTCTAAATCCACTCGAGGAGGAAATTCAACCAGAATCATCGTTGGGAATCGGTGACGAGATGTTTTAAAGATAAAATAGTGCAATATTGGTACAAAACACGAATTCTGTTGAGGTAAATATCAGAATCTGAGGTATACTATCTTATTATTTCTATTCCTACCTGTTGTTTTCAAGAAAAAAATAATAAATTATTTTAAATTTATATTTTGTTTGATCATTTATTCATATCATACTATAGCTAATACACTATTATTGTCATATTGTGCATGTACACCTACAGTAGTACAGGGCTAACTAAAGATGGATTTTTATTCCCCAAAGTGAACAAGGTTGGTACAGACTTTCACCATTCCAGCACGGACTGACGTTCATCGGTTTTGTAAGGAATCATGAACCGGAAGCGGTAACATTATAGAGGGTCCACGTCAGTTGTTATACAACGTGAAATGGAAAAATCAAGGAGATGCTCGACTAATCGAGGCCAGCGTAATGCGCGAAAACGGGCCTGAACTGTTCATTGATTATTTGGAGACTATAGTTACCAGGGCTCTTCCCTGCACTTAATTTACCCTCGGTTAGTATATTTTAAAAATAGGTAAATAATAGTCACACTTACAAAATACAATACAAACATGAATTGTAACTGAATAGAAAAATGTTTTTTAAGCATGAAGTAGAAATTATTAAAATATATTTATTATTAATTGATGATTTGCTATCGAAATCGATGAAAAACAGTGTAACAAACATGGTCGAGGAAAAAAAATTTGAATTATAGTTGAGGTTTGATAAAAAAAAAAAAAAACGTTTTGTTATGTATACGGTAAATATTTTCGAGTAAGTAGTAAAACCGATTTTGTGTGTGTAATCTCCCTGTAAAAAAAAAAATACGGCAAATATTTTGTGTAAGGACGAAATTCGTAGACAACAAATGTGAAATCTCCCTGTAAAATGTCATACGATAAAATTTTTTAAAAAAACGGGCTGGCTCAGAACATACAAATGTGTACTACTTACTAATTAATTATAAACATTTTTTTTTTCATTCTACCTTGATTGACATTACAAAATTAAAGATGTCTACCTATAATGAGCAAAAAAATCCGCAAAATATTTAAAAAGCAATTCCTTAAAAAAATATCTAACGCACTTTTAAGTAAAAAATAAAAGTGGAATTGTGAATGCATGACTATGATTTTACATATACACGTTATTTGTTATTAATTGTTAAATTTCTGTTGAGTTTTCCGTGTTGTATTAAAATTCAAAATATGTCATATTGCATATATACCTCCACAGCACGTGAGAGTGCCGAACTACCTCCATAAGCGCGTGTCTGACGATCCACTATTTCAATTGCTCGATGTTGTCTCGTTCATAATTTGATAAACATAATACATAAAAACAATATTTTCTCGTATTGTTATTACTTCATTATATTTAAACCTTTTGACAAAAAGGTGTATAATATTGCTATAATTGATATGCGTGTGAAATCGTGAGGGACCTGTAGTGCAGGAGGTGGTGTTGGTGGTAGCATTGATTATAATATAATACACGTATTATATAATCAATGGTGGTAGCTACCACGGCGGCGGCGACGATTAATTAGAAGCTCGTGAAACACCGCCGCCATGACCGCACCCGAACATTGCCGACCGCGACGCCACCGTGTAGGCGGCCCTGTGGCCCGGAGCCAACAACGAACAGCGCTACGCGTCAGCCGATCAGTTGTTTGGTGCTTGTCGTTACAACCCGTCGTCTGAAGACACCTCTTAATGAATTGGAGTCTTACCGTCGCTGTTGTGTTTATCAGCCCTCCCGTCTCGTCGCATTACCGACTTCCGTATTCCTTCGCTGTTTTTGTATCGTAATAAAACATCACTAATAACGCCAATCTTGCTCTGCCGATTTCCAACAGATGAGGAAGAACCAAGACCCCAACAAGAAGTTCAGGAGGAAGAAGAGTTACAGGAAAATGCAGAAGGAATGAACGAAACTAACGAAAGTGAAGGGGTGGATGAAAGCGCAGACACTGCTCAAAGCGAAGCTATCGACAAAGTTGCAAGTGAAAAATCAAGTGTTGAAAAAGTCGGGGGAGTCGAACGACGATATAGGTGATATAAACGATACTAGCAGCGAGGCTTCGTCGATGCTCAACAATTACAAGATTTCGTACCTATGGTCAGTTCCCGTGACGAAGATGAGTCTGAGGTAGGAAGATTCTGGACACCGCCGGCTACCATGAAGAAAAAGAATGTTAATCGAAGGATGAGACCTACTACAAGCCGAAACTATCGGCAAACCGGCAGGGACACTGCGAGAATGTTGCGACCAAGACGTTATGGTGTGGCGTATGCAAGGCGCGGAGGACACAGTCAAACCTATACAGTAAGTTATAACAAAAATACTATAGAGTATATTTAATTTTTAATGGAGAACAACAACATTTATAAATGAGTGCGAGCGATGAGTTTGCCGAATGACAATTCGCATGGCCCCAGACTGGGACAGTTGTTTCGCACGTGTGCATTTTTATTTTCGTTTAATTATCGTTATCAACCATGACGTGGTTGGGTTATAATAGTAATAATAATTTTATTAGTGCTCCGACACCCTTTCGAGATTTTCAAAGAGGATATACCACACGAGTGTATCGGTACGTATCGGTTCGAAATCGAGAGTTACGCGAGTGCGACTTACCGGCCAAACGTATCGATACGCATCGAAATATCCTTTTTAAAAATCTCACAGATTTCTATATAATAGGTACTATATAGCGAACTCCCACCATTCATTGAAGCCCGGTTGGCATTTATGGTATTTGATATGGTAAATGATATTACGTTATGATGTATGTTCTATTTGATGAATCTACAATATAATATTTTATCGTTAAATAAAAACCATATTAGTCAATTGTGTTTAAAATTATTTAATTAACATTATTCCAATTATATTCAACGATATTGGGACGTAAAAAGTTGACGCTGTGGACAGGGTATCGCAAAAAGAGAGATACTTAGAAAAATAAAAGCTTACTTAGAATTTTTCAAAATTTTTGAGGTTCTCTTCTTCTAAATCCACTCGAGGAGGAAATTCAACCAGAATCATCGTTGGGAATCGGTGACGAGATGTTTTAAAGATAAAATAGTGCAATATTGGTACAAAACACGAATTCTGTTGAGGTAAATATCAGAATCTGAGGTATACTATCTTATTATTTCTATTCCTACCTGTTGTTTTCAAGAAAAAAATAATAAATTATTTTAAATTTATATTTTGTTTGATCATTTATTCATATCATACTATAGCTAATACACTATTATTGTCATATTGTGCATGTACACCTACAGTAGTACAGGGCTAACTAAAGATGGATTTTTATTCCCCAAAGTGAACAAGGTTGGTACAGACTTTCACCATTCCAGCACGGACTGACGTTCATCGGTTTTGTAAGGAATCATGAACCGGAAGCGGTAACATTATAGAGGGTCCACGTCAGTTGTTATACAACGTGAAATGGAAAAATCAAGGAGATGCTCGACTAATCGAGGCCAGCGTAATGCGCGAAAACGGGCCTGAACTGTTCATTGATTATTTGGAGACTATAGTTACCAGGGCTCTTCCCTGCACTTAATTTACCCTCGGTTAGTATATTTTAAAAATAGGTAAATAATAGTCACACTTACAAAATACAATACAAACATGAATTGTAACTGAATAGAAAAATGTTTTTTAAGCATGAAGTAGAAATTATTAAAATATATTTATTATTAATTGATGATTTGCTATCGAAATCGATGAAAAACAGTGTAACAAACATGGTCGAGGAAAAAAAATTTGAATTATAGTTGAGGTTTGATAAAAAAAAAAAAAAACGTTTTGTTATGTATACGGTAAATATTTTCGAGTAAGTAGTAAAACCGATTTTGTGTGTGTAATCTCCCTGTAAAAAAAAAAATACGGCAAATATTTTGTGTAAGGACGAAATTCGTAGACAACAAATGTGAAATCTCCCTGTAAAATGTCATACGATAAAATTTTTTAAAAAAACGGGCTGGCTCAGAACATACAAATGTGTACTACTTACTAATTAATTATAAACATTTTTTTTTTCATTCTACCTTGATTGACATTACAAAATTAAAGATGTCTACCTATAATGAGCAAAAAAATCCGCAAAATATTTAAAAAGCAATTCCTTAAAAAAATATCTAACGCACTTTTAAGTAAAAAATAAAAGTGGAATTGTGAATGCATGACTATGATTTTACATATACACGTTATTTGTTATTAATTGTTAAATTTCTGTTGAGTTTTCCGTGTTGTATTAAAATTCAAAATATGTCATATTGCATATATACCTCCACAGCACGTGAGAGTGCCGAACTACCTCCATAAGCGCGTGTCTGACGATCCACTATTTCAATTGCTCGATGTTGTCTCGTTCATAATTTGATAAACATAATACATAAAAACAATATTTTCTCGTATTGTTATTACTTCATTATATTTAAACCTTTTGACAAAAAGGTGTATAATATTGCTATAATTGATATGCGTGTGAAATCGTTAGGGACCTGTAGTGCAGGAGGTGGTGTTGGTGGTAGCTACCACGGCGGCGGCGACGATTAATTAGAAGCTCGTGAAACACCGCCGCCATGACCGCACCCGAACATTGCCGACCGCGACGCCACCGTGTAGGCGGCCCTGTGGCCCGGAGCCAACAACGAACAGCGCTACGCGTCAGCCGATCAGTTGTTTGGTGCTTGTCGTTACAACCCGTCGTCTGAAGACACCTCTTAATGAATTGGAGTCTTACCGTCGCTGTTGTGTTTATCAGCCCTCCCGTCTCGTCGCATTACCGACTTCCGTATTCCTTCGCTGTTTTTGTATCGTAATAAAACATCACTAATAACGCCAATCTTGCTCTGCCGATTTCCAACAGATGAGGAAGAACCAAGACCCCAACAAGAAGTTCAGGAGGAAGAAGAGTTACAGGAAAATGCAGAAGGAATGAACGAAACTAACGAAAGTGAAGGGGTGGATGAAAGCGCAGACACTGCTCAAAGCGAAGCTATCGACGAAGTTGCAAGTGAAAAATCAAGTGTTGAAAAAGTCGGGGGAGTCGAACGACGATATAGGTGATATAAACGATACTAGCAGCGAGGCTTCGTCGATGCTCAACAATTACAAGATTTCGTACCTATGGTCAGTTCCCGTGACGAAGATGAGTCTGAGGTAGGAAGATTCTGGACACCGCCGGCTACCATGAAGAAAAAGAATGTTAATCGAAGGATGAGACCTACTACAAGCCGAAACTATCGGCAAACCGGCAGGGACACTGCGAGAATGTTGCGACCAAGACGTTATGGTGTGGCGTATGCAAGGCGCGGAGGACACAGTCAAACCTATACAGTAAGTTATAACAAAAATACTATAGAGTATATTTAATTTTTAATGGAGAACAACAACATTTATAAATGAGTGCGAGCGATGAGTTTGCCGAATGACAATTCGCATGGCCCCAGACTGGGACAGTTGTTTCGCACGTGTGCATTTTTATTTTCGTTTAATTATCGTTATCAACCATGACGTGGTTGGGTTATAATAGTAATAATAATTTTATTAGTGCTCCGACACCCTTTCGAGATTTTCAAAGAGGATATACCACACGAGTGTATCGGTACGTATCGGTTCGAAATCGAGAGTTACGCGAGTGCGACTTACCGGCCAAACGTATCGATACGCATCGAAATATCCTTTTTAAAAATCTCACAGATTTCTATATAATAGGTACTATATAGCGAACTCCCACCATTCATTGAAGCCCGGTTGGCATTTATGGTATTTGATATGGTAAATGATATTACGTTATGATGTATGTTCTATTTGATGAATCTACAATATAATATTTTATCGTTAAATAAAAACCATATTAGTCAATTGTGTTTAAAATTATTTAATTAACATTATTCCAATTATATTCAACGATATTGGGACGTAAAAAGTTGACGCTGTGGACAGGGTATCGCAAAAAGAGAGATACTTAGAAAAATAAAAGCTTACTTAGAATTTTTCAAAATTTTTGAGGTTCTCTTCTTCTAAATCCACTCGAGGAGGAAATTCAACCAGAATCATCGTTGGGAATCGGTGACGAGATGTTTTAAAGATAAAATAGTGCAATATTGGTACAAAACACGAATTCTGTTGAGGTAAATATCAGAATCTGAGGTATACTATCTTATTATTTCTATTCCTACCTGTTGTTTTCAAGAAAAAAATAATAAATTATTTTAAATTTATATTTTGTTTGATCATTTATTCATATCATACTATAGCTAATACACTATTATTGTCATATTGTGCATGTACACCTACAGTAGTACAGGGCTAACTAAAGATGGATTTTTATTCCCCAAAGTGAACAAGGTTGGTACAGACTTTCACCATTCCAGCACGGACTGACGTTCATCGGTTTTGTAAGGAATCATGAACCGGAAGCGGTAACATTATAGAGGGTCCACGTCAGTTGTTATACAACGTGAAATGGAAAAATCAAGGAGATGCTCGACTAATCGAGGCCAGCGTAATGCGCGAAAACGGGCCTGAACTGTTCATTGATTATTTGGAGACTATAGTTACCAGGGCTCTTCCCTGCACTTAATTTACCCTCGGTTAGTATATTTTAAAAATAGGTAAATAATAGTCACACTTACAAAATACAATACAAACATGAATTGTAACTGAATAGAAAAATGTTTTTTAAGCATGAAGTAGAAATTATTAAAATATATTTATTATTAATTGATGATTTGCTATCGAAATCGATGAAAAACAGTGTAACAAACATGGTTATTATCTATTTGTATGCTGCAATACCAATGGTTACACCAGTTTAACCATTGATATTCAATATAATATTATACAAATATAACAGCGACATCTGGTGAATATTAATTTAACTATAATTGTAGTCAACGAATTTTCCTATGGCATTGCTTAGCTGTGTATTAAATAATCAATGTTAGAACTTATAACTTATAAGTACGTGTCCAAATAATTCAGTTGGACAACTATTTTCTGACTATGTTTTGGAGACGTATGTTGAACCTGGTTGTTTATTTCCACCTATTTATGGGCTGAAACGCCATCACTTAATCCTAGGTAGGTATATATTTAATAATAAGTCAAAAAAAAATATTGTTTACTATATTCATACATTTTCAGAACTACAAACGGGACTGAAAGTTTCCGTAGAACATATAACGCCCAGTTTACTAGTGCTTATCCACCGATATTTGTTGTTATAAATACCCTTATGGAAACTCGGGCAGAAACTGTCACTAAATTATCAACCATTTACAAAGGAAGAATCAAGCCAAAATCTAAGGAAGAATTAAAGAAAATCGAATTTATGAGTAAACAATACGAAGAATATCTAAAAAATAAAACCCCAGAAAACTTAGTTAAGTATTTAGCCATAATTGGAAATCGAGCTTCAAAATTTAAATTATTTTATTATAACGATTTTTTTATTGAATATTTTTTTACTTATCAATATAAACTTTTTGTACTATTTTTGACTGATTAGTTTTCGTATAACTCACGTTTATAATGTTTTTAGAAATTAATACAATAACAACATATATGACAAATACCAAATATTTTTATAATAATAATTATTTTAAATTTTAATAATAATTTGGAAACGTCGCATCCAATGTCACGCGCAATCGTACGCTTTTGAATAGTCAAAAGCATGTTCTTTGTTATTTCGGCACCACGCGCAATCGTATGCCCAAAAAGGTAAAACGCGCGCAATCGTACTCCACCGGAGTTGAACAGTGACGAAACCTGTTGGTCCAAAACACCCGGATAAGGGCGATGCATATACATAAACACTCTCCTTTCCCAGCTTTTCGGGCACATCATAACACCAATACCAATATTATACGATCACTGGAGCATTCCTGCAAAATACGCAGACAACAGTTTGTTCTGTATCGGGAGCTATCACCAGTATGTCATGGGGGGAGGGGGCCCCGGAAGCATGGTTTAAAAGGGTGCCAAAAATGTTTAATATGATATATAAAATAGGGGGCTAATATTTTTAATTTTTCCCACGGTGCCAAATCTTAACGGCACGGCTCTGCCTTTCACCTATGATTTACCGGGCCGATATCTACACTACAAACAAGTATAAACATTTGGTGGTTCAGGTTTCACCCATCATCTCCGCACTCATCTTCTGCGATCTCAAAATCGATCAGTTACGATAATATATTAATTTTTTTCACATAAATTATTATTATCCATTATATTATTCTCACGGATCATAACGACGTTGCGGCAATGTCGCACAGTGCATGAAACTGGCGTGTTACGTTAGCGTTTGACCTGTCTACGTCGTCGTGACCTTACGTAAAATTAGTCATTACCCGACGTCGCTGTTTACGTGATAAAAAAAACATACCGAAATACAATAGCTACGAATACCCAAAATATAGTTATTATTAGGGCTCGGATTTATATTATGTATTATTAAAAAAAAATAAAAATAATAATTAATAATAGAATGAAATGAAATAAAAAATTAATATATTAATATATATTAATAAAATAAACACAGATTAAACCCACAAAATTAAAACACGGACCGTTTGTTACTAGCTGTAGGTATACTGACTCACTGTCAACTGTCAGTAGGTACTTCAAACACAAAACGTTTTAATAAATCGCTATCTTTATGAGGCCATAAATATCAAACATATATCGACAATAGATTAGATTAATTTGTTATTATAGGTATTAGGTATTTATTTGTTACTATTTAATACTTTTGGAAACATGGGCAAGTCTGTATTAATAAATAATAAATCGTAAATGAAGAAATTGTCGAAATATGTAGGAAAAATGGAATTATAGAGAAATATGTAAAAACATGTATTTATGGTAAAATATGTAAAAATATGTAAAATAAAATATAGTTCGTTTCATTGGAAATCCCTTGAAACGAATTTATCACTTGCCTAAATTAATTTATCAAGTCACAGTAAAAATATGTATTTACATATAAATCCGAGCCCTAGTTATTATTCAATGCCGCTCATATTACTGTCCAAAATGTAACCAATATATTATATATGAACATTTTTTCTATCACGGTAAAATATTATTTTATTTAAAGAGTTACAAGATACTGTACTTGCACAGTTAATTTTATTGAATCGCAAACGTGCCGGAGAAGTCCAAAGAATATTTTTAAGCACGTTCCTATTTGAATTAATTAACCGAATCACCTCAAGAAGAAGTAGTCATCCCTGTCACCTGTAGAACGAGAACTTACAAAAAAATTTAAAATTATAGTAATACGTGGTAAACGAGGAAGAGGTGAGCCTATTTTATTCATTCCAAAAATTCAAAAACTTTATCTCTATTAATTTCTGTTCGATCACATTTCTGTGAAAAAAACAATAAATGTTTGTTTTTGTTCCAAATACTGAAAATAGTTGTATTCGAGCTTCAGAAGTCATGAGGAAAATGGTTATTGCAAGCGGAGGCAACAATCCATCAGCATTGACGTCCACGAAATTACGTAAACAAGTAGCAACAGTACTACAGTAGCACAACTTTTAAATTTTGATGAAAATAATGTGGTACAGTTATCAAATTTTATGGGACACTCCAAAGAAATACACAAATCATTTTACAGATTGCCTAATGTAGCGCATTCCAAATTACAAAAGTAAGCACATTTTTAATAACTTTATATAATATTCATAAATACTATTGATTTAATATTACGATATTAGTTTGAATTCAATGGAACCAAGTGTCGTAAAATCAATGTAATCGTATTAATTCTATTAAAATATTTTATTTAAAATAATTAATAATTAATAGTAAAAATAATTCTTACTCTTTTAAAAATAATGTAAATTTTCATTACTTTTATAGATGAGTAATTTCATTAAATTAGTGAATAGTGTTACTTTAAATTGATGTAATAAATCATTTTGAAAAAGTATTTAAATTAGATTCTTAATACGTTAAAAATAATAACGAATAGGTACAGTGTTTAAACTAATACTGTAAGTACAATTGTGTTAAACATATTTGAATATTTCCATTAATAGTACAAACTTATCCATTAAAGTAAGAAATTACGTATTAAATTTAAAATGATATACAGAAAAAGGATCTCTGATAGTCGAGTGGATTTGGTGTTTAACTAAACATGCACTGGATTTCACGAAGTCTACTACATTGTAATTTTTAACACGAGTATGTTGGTGGATATAATAGGTAGTAGGTAATTCAAATCTTACGTCACTATTTACAAGTGGATCTCGCAGAGTACCAAAAGCAAAAGTATGACGTATGTGTCTAGCTGCTTCTCTTATTAAGGTGGTTTCACACGAAACGAAAATATAAGCGCATCGAGCGTGATATTAAATCGCCGCAGACACGCGCTTAAAATATTTAAACAGCTATTTTAAGAGTTCAATGTATTCACTCAAAAATAATCGCTTCACGCTTGGATACAAATCGCGAACAATCGCAAGAAATCGGTTTTGTTCAATAAATTTTAGTCGATCGTTCGCTACGGATGAATTAAATTAAACATATTGTTGTGACTGTGTCTGCGTTTATACACAATAGGTTCTCGAACACCGACGCGAATGTTTGTCGTTCTATACATGGATCATTCAAAAATCGTTCACCAAAGTCAGGGCCTATTTTTTGTAATATAATATCGCATTACAAAATAAAATTTTCCCCCATACATTGGTAAATGTGGTCTTAAATACAGTTATTTCACTATTATTTTCTACTATTTAAAGGTAATTACAATTTTTAAAAACGAATCACTGACAAAATATCGGTAAAATATTGCGTGACCAAAATATCGCAACTAAAATATCGTGTAACCATTATATCGCATGGAATAAAATCGCCAGTATATATATCGCCAGCATGATTGCATGAAATATAACACTCATTTAATTATAAATAAATAATATATTTGAAGTATATAATATTGTTATATTAATATATAATAGAATTGATAAAAATGATAAAAATATGTAGGTATAATTTAATAAATTTGATATAAGTATTAAAAAAATAAATAAATATGTATATTAATTAATGTAATTATATATTGAATGAAATACCTTGAATAATAATAATAATAATAATGATAATTAAAAACCAGATTTTGCACAAAATGCATTTGCTATTTTCAACATCATATACATGCAGTCAATGAGTGCCACAAATCATTACTTGCATGTTTTGCATCTTTTTCTTGCATATTTTGACATATAAATCCGGTCTTTATTAATAATTACGGGCGACACAGATTATTCTAACAGGAGTTTGTAATTTGTACCAAAATGATTATTTATTAGTTTGATTTTAAATATTCGATTATTCCTCGATATCCTCGTTGACGTCAAGACTAGATGGACACGAATGGCAATAATAATTTTTCGGGATTTTTCACCTTATCTGGTAATATTTTGACTTTTACGTCTAATTATCGGTCATAATCGCGTTATATATATATTTATATAATATAATACAATATGTGTATAAGCTCAGCTATTTTATAAATAAAAACTAAGACAATGTTATATTAAGATTATAGACATCTTTATCAAAATCTATATTGTATACATATGTTTTATTTAATTTTACATATAATTATTTTAATCGGCTAACTTTTTTTTATATTCACAATAATACGAAACTTGCTATATTGTATACATAATATGTTTTATTTAATTTTACGTATAATTATCTTAATTGGCCAACTTTTTTTTATATTCATAATAATTGTTTGGGCCGAGAACAAAACAATAATAGTTCGCGTGCTCGGTGCCACAATAATAGCTCATATTGCACTGTACTCGTTACTATAATAATTACCGGCCGGTCTTCATGTGTATGGGTTCGTGTGTAGTGGTGTGTGTAGTTTGATCAGCAGTGGTCGGGATTGCCTTGCAAATACTGACGAACTACGTCTGCAGCATGTGTGTACATGTGTATATATGTGGTTTGTATGGTGTGTTATGTGCATCGGCGTAACTAAGGCTAGGGGGGCTTAGCCCCCCTGCAGTTGTATTTAGCCCCCCTAAAAGGTTTTACATTTTAGCCTCAAATTGAGCCTGTAGCTAAAACCCAAATCCGAAAAAATAAGAAAAAAAATGTTTAAAATAATTCATATGTCATAACTCATAATATTCATAATTAATAAATATTTTATACATATTGATATTGTTTTATTGTGGATGTACCAAAAACAAATTTATAAGTAATTGGTTACCTATAGTTATAGCGGAAGAAATTGTCTTGACGTATTGTATTGAGTCAATAAATACTAATGACTAATGAGTAAAGTATTGTTCACATATGGCTAAATATGGTACATTAATAATTAATGAAATAATTATTATTGAATGTACGACGCGGGTATGAGACTTATTATGATTGTTTATCAGTTAAAAGTTTTACACAAACTACAAAGTATTTATAGGATTGTATTGTATGTCCCGAAGACCAAAACCCACTTATTATATTTGTTATCTTTAAATAGGTACCTACCCGTATTAGCGTATTTTTGTATAGACATATTAGTTATATACTTATATCGTACAGCAGTTACTGGTTTTACTGGCAGTTACAGTGATTATAGTACTATTATATAATATTTTCTAACAATTCTCAATTTACATTTTACAAGCACTATGCGATAATGCGATATGCGTCTGTGCAGACTGCGAATAGGTATTACTATTTTATCCCAGGTAGCAAAAGTGTAATGATAATAATACTAAAATATTATAAATTCATTACACCTAAAATAATATAATTAAAATAATACACTATTGTTTTATTTACGTTACAAGTGTTTATATTATTATAGTAGTAACAAACAAATATTATTATATTATTATAATGAAATTATGAAATTAATATTATTAATAAAACAATATAGTACGGTTTTATTTTCAACAAGCATATAATATTAGTTTTGGTTACGTACGTTTTCTGCTTAAATTATTTACAGGACATATAGGTAGGTATTTTTTAATTTTTTACTATTTACTATTTACCGATTTAGTATTTGGACGTCCCCTCCCCCCCCCCGCGGATTGTAACTAGCGGTTCGGTTCTGGGCGTTTCCACTCTGGACTGAGACATTTCCCCCTGAATCAATATATATATTTTTTACACCTAATAATAGGTTGGAAAATAGGTTTTGTTTTACCCGAAATATACTATCATCATATTGGCATATTATATCGACTATTATTATTCATGTTATGGATTTACTAGTAATATTAGTAATATTACTAATTACTATACCCAATTAAATGGGTACCTAATGAATAATGATTGATAAACCATAGTTTATAATATTATAATATAGTATTCCCGATTCCGACATTCGTATACGGTAGACCGTAGTCCGTAATCCGTTCTATAAATAACTGTCGGTTTATTGTTATTATTGTTATCAGCATAATATTTATAACACCGCCCGCTTGCTATAACGTATTACCAATATCATGACGCTCCATTGCACGATTTGTACAACTCTATGACCATTTCACTTAGTGCGCATCGTGATCGTATTGGTTATTGTTAACTATTGTTATTATACTTATTAGGTACTTTTAAACTTGTGTAGTTGTGTGTGTACTGTGTACTGTGCCCGGTGTGTCACTTTATCTCAACTCTCAATTGTTGACTGTTGAGAAACTTCGGTCCGTGTCAACTGTCAAGTACTGTGATATTACTAAGTGTGATATTACTTTATATATTTTCGGCAACAATAGGTAAGTAAATATACGTATTAGTATAATGTAAATTAAGTATAATACGAGTCACGAAATACCTAATACTTATCAAATTCCACGGGGCATAATACCTATCTATAAAATCATACATATTTTTGATAATAATATGCTGCGTCGTCGTGTCGATGTGCACTCGAAATCTAAACTACAGTGATCGCTATTCACAATAGTAGAAAATCACGAATGTAAATTGTAAAAACCCTTGAGGTTTTTACAATTAAGCATCACAAAATGTAGATTTCCAATATGTTAGGTAGGTACATCGAACAAACAAAATTATGTATTTAATATAGGTAGGTAGGTAATCATGCGTTATTCTAAACAACCTATATTAGGTAAACAGTATCATTTCAATATTATTCTCTACCTACCTAACCTAGGTAAAGCCTTCAGAAACTAGATTATAATATTATATGTAGGTATTTATAATGATTAATAAATAAATTACGGATACCTACCTAACATAGTAACATCCCCTGTAACATCTATACATTTCTTTGTTTATACCTAGTTCAAGTATGAAAAAATCATTTCCATTAAGTTATCGATCAAAAAAAAGGAGAATTAATGAAGAGTTAGAAGCGCATTATAATTCTGTACAAGATAATTCTTTTTTTATTAATGACTCTGTAGATAATATTGATAAATCTCCTAGTAATTTATCACAAATTACAGAAAATAATATAGTTGAAACGAATAATAGTCCAAATAATAATGATTTTGTGTCAGATGATAGTTTAACGGATAATATCAATAAGACTCAAAATTATAATTTAAATACTGAACATTTTAACGATCTGTTAAACTTAAATACTTCAACTGATGGTGATTTTATATATATTGATACAGACAAATCTTTTTGTTTTGAGTTAGCTGATTGGTCAATACAAAACAAAATTCCACATACTGCTTTAAATAGTCTCCTATTAATTTTAAGAAAACATAAATGTTTTTCTACTTTGCCCAAAGATGCTAGAACTATTTTACAAACAAAACCAGTAGAGTTATGTAAAATGCGAATTGTTGATCCTGGTAAATATTACCATTTCGGAATCGAAAATGGAATTAATCGATACTTTTCAACTTTTAATAAAACTGATCAATCTTCAAAAGAAATAAATCTTGTTATTGGCATCGATGGATTGCCTATTTCTAAAAGCAATTCCAATCAATTTTGGCCCATTTTAGCTTATGTGAGGTCAAAATGTAATGTTGTTTTTCCAGTTGGACTATATTTTGGTACTGAAAAGCCAAATGATAGCAATGAATTTTTAAAAGATTTTGTAGACGAAGCAAAACATTTAGTTGAAAATGGTCTAGTGATTAATAATAGTATTTATAAGATATTATTAGATGTTTTTTGTTGCGACACTCCTGCAAAGGCATTCATTTTGAAAATAAAAGGCCATAATGGTTTTTCTTCTTGCACAAGATGTGAAATTGAAGGGGAGTATAAAGAGAATCGGCTATGTTTTCCTTATTGTGATATTTCCAAGCGAGAAGCCAAACGAACGCATAATAATTATGTTAATCAAACTGATATAATAGATCTACTATTAATACAATAATGTTTAAAAATATATTAATATGATTTTTTTATATTATTATAAAAACATTATATTTGAAGTTCAAAATATTATTTTTTTTATATTATTATAAAAATGATATATTTGAAATGTTATTATAATAATTTAAAACTTGCCAAATAATAATACTATATTAATACAATTATATTATTGTAATGTATTTATATTCAATTAATAGTTATTGTGTAATATTACTTATTACGTTTATAACTTTATTATAATGTTATAATATTGTTATTTTGCTACCTGGGATATTTACTGGTATTAGTGTACTAGACAGTGTCTCAGTAACAACTATTTTTTTTTTGCGTATATGTTAAATTTATTGAATTTACCCATTACCTATTTATTAAAATGTTCAGCATATTTAAATCAAAAACAAGTAGTGCTAAGAAAAATAATAATGATGCACCAAAAAACCAATCATCAATGAAAGTCTTACCAGATATACAAACAATTGAGGTAATACGATTTACGTAATTACCTATTTATTAGTTATAGGATAATTATTATTTGATATTTCTGTTTAAATGTAATTTTAAATTTTAATTATTGAACTGCAGGTTCTTGGTTATAATCAAAAACAAGTTGCTGAATCAACAAAATCAGAAAGTGAGATAAGCACTTTAAATATTAATTCAAAAATTATTAAAGATAGTAATAATGTGAGCGATTTGGGAAGCAAAGAAACTGGTCCTGTAAAACCGATTTTAGATGTGAGTTGTAATAATTTACCAATATTCTATTAATTAAGACCATAATGTTTGTAATTATAAAATAAAAATAGAGGTATTTGTTAACTATTTAATACCTAATTGAAATACTTTAAGTTCACTATTTTTTACATTACCTATACAGAATATTTTTTTTAAATACCCAAATCAAAAACTTTAAAGCCTATTATTTTGTATGTAGATTTATCTTTAATGTAGGTACCTATATAATATTATTATAATACAGTAACTACTAACTATATAGAAATTACCTATGTTGTACCTATTATTATTACAAATTATTAATTACTATCTATTATATTTAGGCTTATCCTATGACAGTAGCTGGAAAACAAAACAGATCTTTCAGTGCAAAATATTTAAAAGAATACTCTTGGCTCGAGTACAGCTTAGAAAAAAATGCTGCATTTTGTTTTTGCTGCCGAAATTTTGGTTGCGGTGATGTTGATAAAGTATTTACAAAAACTGGCTTTACAAATTGGAAAAAGGTATTAACAAATTAAATATGCAGCTGTATTTTAGTTCTAAAAATATATTATATATAAACAACAAACATATAAATGTAAACTGATATAGTGATGTGTATGGTGAATCTAGTGAATCTAGTATCTAATAACTTTTAATTTTTTAATTAAAAAATATTTTTAATAATTTTATTTATCAATTAGATGGGAGGTGCAAATTCAAACATTTCAAAACTAAAAGCACATGCTGCTACTAAAGAGCATATGTTAAATATTTCTAGAATGTCAGGTTACAAGAATAGTGTGGTTGCTGGATGTGTTAGTTCTCAAATATCAATTGCTCATCAACAATTTGTTGAAAATAATAGGAATTATTTAAAAAAACTTATTAACATTGCACTGTTTTTGGCTCGCCAAGGGATTGCGTTTCGTGGACACAAAGAAGACACAAACTCACCTAATCAAGGTACCTATTTAATTAATACAAATATCTATCATATAAATTATAAAAACTTTTTCCTTTTGATTTTTAATGTTTTAATGTAATACTGGTATTTAGGAAATTTTATTGAAATGTGTAAATTATTTTCCAACCACAATCCAGAGTTTAAAACATTATTTAACTGTTCAATAAATTACACTAGTCCGTTAATACAAAACGAACTTATTAGCTTATGTGCGAATAATGTTCAAAGTATGATAATGTCTGAAGTTAAGGATGCTGGATGTTTTTCTATTATGTGTGATGAAGCAAGGTAATTAAAATATTAATACAGACTATACAATGTTTCTATTTATTTATAAATAAAGAATGTATAATAATAATGAAGTAATTTTTCAAAGGTGTCATAAGCAAGAGCAAATGTCTATCTGTATTAGATACACAAAAGATTTTGAAATTCTTGAACGTTTTCTGGGCTTTGTAAATGTATCACAGAGCCAAACTGCTGCTTCATTATTAAGTTTTATTTTATCTTTCTTGAAAGAATTAAACTTAGATAATATTCCTATCGTTGCTCAATCCTATGATGGGGCCAGTGTGATGTCTGGTTGTAGAGGAGGTGTGCAAACATTACTTAAGAAGTATCATCCTAGTGCGGTTTACATTCATTGTATGGCCCACAGGCTAAACTTAGTGGTGGTTGATATGTGTAAAAATGTGAAGGTATGTACTATTATATATTTATATGTAGGTATCATCTATTTATGTATATATTATAAAATTTAAAATATTTTATGGTTATAGTACAGTAAAAACGTTTTCAATGCTTTAGAAGCAATTTATATACATTTTTCTATGCCTACTATGAATAAAAAACTTCAAGATATGCAAGTCAAACTAAAAATGAATCTTGTAACATTATCAAGTATTAGTGATACACGTTGGGTGTGTAGGCATAAAAATTGTAAAGCTGTTATTGAAAACTTCAAATTAATTGTAGATGTTTTACAAGAAGAGGTAGAAGAAAATAATGATCGAGATGTTAGTCGAGCTATTGGTAAATATTAGATTTCTGGTAATAAATTATGACATACCTATGTTAAAAATTGTATATTATATATTTTTATAGGAATATTGGCCATGATGTTGAAAGGAGAATTTGTTGTATATTTACATATCATGAATTATGTATTAAGTATCATTCAAATTTTGAGTTGTAAATTACAAATGAAAAATGAAACATTAGGAAAAGCTGCTAATACTGTTATTGGAGTAATTAAAACATTTGAAGATAGCAGAAATTCAGAAAGTTTTTCAAATCTTTGGGAAGAAATTGAAAACTTTTCAATAGAAAACTGTATAGATTTGCAAATTCCTACTAGACGTATGTTATTGTTTACCCCGTATCACTAATTTAACTAAAGTTTAAAAGTTATGCAATTATAAATACTATTATTTAATTTTTTCAGTGTCCAAGAGAAAGAGAAGAGAGGTAACACAACTAAATGATTATGTGGTGAGCACCACAACAAGTGCTATTGATCAGAACTTTCAACAAAATAGTGAAATTACTTCAATTGATTTTTGGAAAGTTCATGCATTTTTCCCTATACTTGATAATTTAATAGTCAATATGAAATCCAGATTTTCAACACAAAGCTTAGAATTAGCCCAGTCAGTTGAAAGCTTTTTAGAACTTGATTATGAAAAAAGTTCCTATTTTATTAATAGTTATAAGGTAATTAAATAGCAGCCAACTAATATTAAAATAATTTGACACATAATCGGTGGAGTATTTTTTATATTTTTACATTTAAATAATACTTTGACCTAAACATAGTTCTTTTGATTTTTGTTCTAGTCTTTATTTAATATAGATGAAGATGCATTAAAGTGTGAACTAAAAGTAGCAAAAAGGTGTTTGATAAATGCTCAAAATTCAGACAAATCCATAAGCGGTATGAATGTTGAAGAAAAAACACAATCTCAACTGTTAAAATCAGTTGTACAACAAGAAGTTTATCCAAATGTTTATTTATTATTAAAGACTGCATTTGCTATACCCATAAGCTCAGCTACGTGTGAGCGATCTTTTTCTTGTATGAGGAGAATTAAGTCATACATTAGGTCAACTATGACCCAAAACAGATTTAGTGATCTGGCTATACTTAATATAGAAAGAGAACTATCTAATGTAATAAACGATGATGATATTTTAAAACTATTTTCATCAAAATATAGGCGTATACAGTTATAAATTATAATGTAAATTTGTTTTTATTGACTAGGTTATACTTTGATTCTATGGTTTATTTAACATTTTGATTTTAGAGGACTCTTGTGATTACTAAATGCTAGGGATGCTTAGAAGGGGGGGTGGGGGGCAAAGCCCCCCACAAATTATCTTGGACTTGGGTTTTCTAGGACTCTAGCCCCTGTAGCTATTAAATCCTAGTTACGCCCATGGTTATGTGCGTTATAATAGATTTCAACACGAATGTACAATAATAAATTTAATATAATATAATATAATAAAATCTCAATATAATACACGATTTATAAATAATTATATGCTCCTTTTGACCCAACAGGCAAAAATAATACAATAATTGGCCGTTTGACACAATTACTAAATATATATAAAATAAATAATAAGCTATTTGAGCTGCTAAGTATAATAATATGGCTCAATAGTATGTAGTATAATATGCGTTAGCTCTTAGAGCTGTAATAAGTATGAGATACAATAATAAAAATGTTTGCACTCACAATTTGGTCGGTGCACTGCTGGCCAGCTGCTACCTATAATTGCTATAATAATGAAAATAATAACGCAAAAGAAATAATATAACGTCCGCGGCGATTAGCACACACAGCAACAAATAACAATGTAATATAATATAATATGGCGAACCACGCCTACGATATTACAATTTTCGGTGATTCGCGCCTTGTAAAATGTACAATATTAATATAAATACGAGTGGCCATTCGCGCCACGGCAATAATAATATAATTCGCGATTGGCGACCACGATACAACAATATAAACTTTACGTCGATTCGCGCCTTGCAATTAAAGCAATAAAGTATACACCGGCGATTCGCGACTTAACACAATAATAATATGCGCGGCGATTCGCGCTCACACAATAAATATAATAAAAACAATACTGGCAATTCGTGCCTTAATACAATACAAATGTTTAGCATAAAATTAAGGAGCGATTTGCGCACGACAATTATTATTTTATTGATTCCGCGTTAACAATACGGAACGGATGGACTAGTACCTACTGGTGCGGCCGTGCTAATTAACAATAGTCGATAATGTACATACTATATAATTCACAGTTAAAACAAAACTAAGACGATACAAATAAACAGATAATAATATGATGTGTGCGTGCGTGTATGTGTGCGTCGGTCGGCGGTGTCTATATATCACTATTGTCGCGGCGGCGATAATAATACTATTTTATATAAACTTACAACAATATGTGTATACGCTCAGCTATTTTATAAATAAAAGCTAAGCTAAATTTATATTAGGATATAGAAACTTGTAAGTTGGTTATCGAGATATTATCGAAAAAATAATCGATTTTAATTTTAGTGCAAATTACAATTCATATTTCTTACTATCTGAGGATGGTGCAAAATACATATCCTTAATTTGGTGCAAATCACAAACGTATTTTAAAAGAATGGTGCAAATTACACATGTTATAAATATTTTGGGTCAATTTTGGTGCAAATTGACTACTGCCATTCTAACACGGCTCGAAAACGACGGACGACTAATTACGGCGGCCGTGTTATTCCGCGCGCCCACTATTATAGATACGAGCATAGAAAGTTTTTAACAGTAATATTATTTATTTTACCTTGGAATCAGCACCATTTTTTTCTTTTGTAAAAGTATATCCGTTATGAATTAATAAATTTTTGCCTTTTGCAGTTTTTAAAAATTTAATTCCATTTAAAATTAAAATAAATAAAAAAAAACTCTGTAAAATTGTACACGGAAAAAAATAATTTAGTAATAGTAAACAGTTAAATATTTTTTAGTTATATTAACTATTATGTATAAAAGTGTGAAACTGTAAAAGCGTCAGTCACAGTTGACAGTACAAACAATTACTAAATAGAAATTATAAAATGAAAAACCAGTATACTTGAATGCATTGCTAGCTAGGTGAATACGATTAGATAAAATAAAGTCAAATGCAAAGTCAATATACAGACGCGATAATAATGTACGGCTGTATTATTTCTGTACGATATAATGGTTTTGCGATATTTTAGTTGCGATAATTTAGTCACGCGATATTTTACCGGCGATATTTTATCGGGCTATCTTTAAAAACCAATCAAGGGGAAATGACTTTAATACGTTTTAAGATAATACAAGATATAAAATATAAAAATAATATTATATTATTCTAAAACCTAAAAGGCTAAAACTGGCAAACAATTAAAATATGCTACAACCACAAAACATAGTTAAGAATTATGTTTTCTAAATCACACTTGGAACTTAATAATTTAGTCAATAAATTTGAATGAATTTCTTTATTAATTTTAGTATTTTATTAAGATCAATCTCGGTCAATAGAATTTGATCTTTTAATTTAATACACAATTAATCACACACATTCTATACCTTCCTACCTATACCGTCAAAATTAGTCTTTTCGCTCCAATCAATAGAATGCTGCCAACAGCTCACGTTAAAAAATGTTGAATTTTTAATGATGGCTCAACAAGGTTAAAACGTCTAGTCTAATTTAGGTGATACATAATATACTACAACTGTAAATTTTGGTTAATTTATCGTTATGTTTGCTCTAATTTGTATCAACTATATTAAGTATTATTTATTTTAATTAATTAAGGTTCTAATTATATTTTATACTAGGAAATAACTCAATTACTTTCGTTCATTGCAAATTAAAAAAATAAACTACTTTAACACTTGTAATCCGGTATTATAAAATGCACACATTTCAGTTAACTGACACAATCTTAACAATTAGTTGCTATACACATTGCAGTATAATTCCGTATTACACACAAATCATTTGATATACGGTACACACAATTTACCTAGATAATTACACACTAAAATAGTCCCTGACCAAAGTTTAGTTGACCAAATATTGTTGATATTATATTATTTTGGTATAGCTTTCAAATTAACTTATTATATTAGAATTGAATGGAGTTATGCGAATTTATTTATTTTACATGTTATGTGTGTGTTTTTTTTTTATTTATGTCTGTCAGCACTCATCACATTTTGGAACAGAAAAAAATGCTTGAATTTTCTTCAACAGCATTTTTTATGATAGGAATCTAATTGGTGCATTGGGAGGTTAAAAATTAAAATTAAAAGTAATTTATAAAAGCGGCGGGAAAGACAAAATAAAATTAAGGATAAACGGGAATTATTAAGCAAAATAAGTTTTTGACAAAAGCCGATTTGGTTTTTAGTGTAACTCTAAAAAAATTTACTGTAGATACATGAAATTGAGACTGAATATTTATATTACCATTTTCTGTACTAAATATGACTTTCAAAATATTTTGACTTGCTTTAAGCTGATGACGAACATTTAAAGTTTCTTTTTTTTTAGTTTTTTTTCTATAAATGCGTATAAATGTCTATATAATTTTATAAGTTGGGTTAAGAAGCTTGAAAATGTAATACAAGGCTATCAATATAACTTTACAATGACAATTAAAAATATTAAAAATACATAATCACAATTTTTTTAAAGCATTTAAAGTTCAAATTTTGACAAAATACGTAAAAATCACGTAAATTTGTAAATTATTTTGAATTAGAAATTCATATAATTTATTCTTTTTAATTCTAAGAATTGAAAATGTAATACAAGTTTTTTCGTAAGGATGTCTACCATCGTAAATAAAAAACATCTACAGGAATGTCAAATTAAATTTTTCTGAGCATTTGTAGTTCAAATTTATACAATATTGGATATTATTTCGTTTTCGCATATAGTATGATTTTCTTATTTTGTTGTAATATTATAACACGAGTAACTGTAGATACTTGAAAATCACACCATATATGATTATTTTATTAATTCTCATGCTTAATAAAATTTTAAAAATATTTGTACTCGTTTTGAGCTGTTTATGGACATTTTCAACTGTCAATTTTTTTAGTTTTATTTCTATAAATGTCAATAAGGTTGTATGTGTTGGGTCAAAAAACGCATATATTTTGACTATAAACATATAAAGCGTTATATTGTTACTATAACAGTTGAAATATATTAAATATATTTGAATTTTCACAAAATTTATAATTTTATCAAATTGAAAATGATTTTCTAGTTAAAAATTTACAAACTATTATAGCTAAGCAAAGACAATGTAAAACAAAGTTCCACTTGAGTAGCTTATTCTGTAACCAAATAACCTAAAAAATTCATAAACATTCAAATATTTATATTATGTTAAAATTTGTACGAATCAGAACAATTTTAGTTTTGCAGTCTTTTGTGTTTTATTTTAAACATATTTTTGATGGATGCTTGAAACTTCTAAAGTATATTAAGGGGTATATTATTATATGTAAATATGATAATAAACAAATAATAATTAATAATTCACCTTAACCGGCCACCGTATTAATAATAATAATAGGCTGACAAATCGTCTCCGTTCAGAATCTTTTTCCGACGGCGTCGTCCAAAGTCGCGGATGTGTAACACTGATGTCGTGCCGATTGTTCACTCGCTTGGACAAAACCACGTGGTAGTTAGGTATACGGTACCGAACGCAAACACTGCAGGCGCACGGAACTTAAAGTCAATCCAGGCCTTTACTGAAAAGGACTCGACTGTACAATCCGCACTTAGCAACGAGTCAGATCTAAGGATCGCACGGACTCGAGAAGCTGGACGTTGACCGCACATACAAAAAAAAATACGCGGCACACGAACTTGCCAGACTCACGGCGAAAACACGACAAAGTTACAAACTACGCCGACGCGACGACGGACGACACCCACCGGACGGCGTCGGCTCTCGCCGGTTATCACCGCCGATGCAATAATATATATTATCGTCATGAACTGGTCTCGGCCTTGTCGCTGGGTGGGTAGTGGGTACATCGCAACTGCTTATCGCGATATATGCGAGTCGCGAAACACTGACAGCGTTATAGTATATAATACAGTAGAGTCCCGCTAATCCGGACTAGATGAGACCGGACTCTCTCCGGATTGTCGAAAATCCGGATTAAACGAAATTACGTTTTTTTTTTAACTTCCTAATTAATGAACACTATAAATAATAACACAATAAATATATCTACTGTTAAAAAACACCTCATGTATTTATGCGAATTCAAAATTTATTGATTTACAATTTTATATTATAGGTAAAAAATATTACAATATGTAATCGAATATCTTAATTATGGGTATTCCCGAATATATGAATATATAATACATGAGTACATACTAAATACGAAACATAAATTGTCCGGATTAGCGGGACTCTACTGTACTTTATATTATTATATCATAGCCCATGGGTACAACTAAAATAATGTACCTATAACAGCCATAAGATGTTAAAACACCGTAGGTACCTATGTAATTTTTTTTCTTTGTCTAATACCTACCGTATTATACCGTGTAAAACCTTGCAGTACGACCTATCTTAAATTATCGGAAATTAAACATAGGTTATTAAACAATTGTGTTTGATGACTAATTTTAATGTGGGTAAATAATTTCCGGACACATATTTTTAAAAACCATAAAAATACAAGCATTATATAGAGTAAATTAATATTTAAAGTCAAGCTAATAATCCCGATACCTACCTGGCGAATACTGACTAGAAATAATTTTGATTTAAAATACTAGGTATAGGTAGTTACAATAATTCATAGTAAATCGTATTCATAAATATCAAATTAATATTCTATTAAAAATTAAAATTGATCAATATTTTTTTATTTTTTTTTTATTTATACAATATTGTAAGTTAACCTGTATAAAATAATTTTATACCATGTGTATAATAATAATACCCCATATTTATTTGTTTATTAAGATAATTCATGTACAGACGCAAAGTCTAATTCCAATACAATTGTTATTATTAATGCTTATTATTCAAATCCAAGAGCTAAATTCACATAGTTTTAAATTCATAAATATTAGGTATTAACAAAAGGATCAATATTGTACACATTAGCTTGGTATGGGTACTCGCTTAAAGATTAATTGGTGCATCTGATACTAATTGAGTATTTGCTAAAGACGAATAAAACAAATTTGCATTTTTAAATAAATTATGCATAAAATAAGCCAGGACATTCGATTAAATTATAAGAGGATGTCAGCGCAGTATTTTATTATCTCTCTCTGACCCACGCGCAGCATAGCAAATTTTACGTTCACAATAATGATTATAATAATATTAATTTCTAAAATTAGAGTGAAATGACGTCTTGTACAATTTAAAGGTAAGATTATTATCTAGGGCATGTTATATTTTAATTTTAAAGCGAGTTAAGAGTATTTTAAGATGTACAAATAACTGACAATTTTAAAATACACATAACACACTATAAAATTAAAATATAATAAAACGTCTTCTAGGTACCCGAGATAATATTCTTACATTTAAATTTTATAAGAGGTCATTTCACTCTTATATTTAAACGAACGAAGGTAAACGTGATCTGCTGAGCATAGAATTTGCTGTGTTGCGCACTTGTAAGACGGAGACAACACATGCGGATGCTACACTGCCAAGTTCTCTTAACCACTAATATTTATATAACAAATTAAATTTCAATGTTTAACCACTAATAGTTTGCAAATTTTCGTAATTACTAATTAATTAATCAACATTTTTATTTCGAACGGTTATAAAAAAGTCATGCATACCTACCAGGTCTATGTACCAATATCTAATAGTTGATTATTTATATTTTAGAAATTAATATATGATTATAAACATTATTGTGAATGTAAAATTTGCGGCATTGCTCTTGGGTCAAAGAGAGAAAACAAATACCCAGCTATCATCGTCTTATGAGGACGTCGTATCCGCATATGTTGTTTCCGTCTAACACACGTACGACATAGGTACATACCGAATTTTCATTCACCTGTTACAATAGTGTGCTGTTAGTTTTGATATTAGAGTGAATATTGATCTATCATCAAACTTTTAGACAAGATAATGATCTGTTCTTAAGCGTTGGCTTTTATTTTTCTTATTTTCATTTTGAGCATTTTTAATTTTACATACCCAATATCTTGCTTGAAAATAAAAAAATCACAAAATCGCCGACGCTTAAGCACAGTTAATGTTCTTACCTAAAATATTTATAATTCATCAATTAATTTTAATATCAAAAAATTCAAAACTATCATCATTCAGCACACTATTGTAACTAGTAAACGAAAATGTCCTATATCGTGCGTGTGTAAGACGGAGACAACAAATGCATGGGTAGCGTCCTCTTAATAAACGCGTAGATACAATAAACACAGATAGAAAAACGGTGCGGGAACGTGATTGATGTGTATAATATTATAGGTACGATACAAAAAACGCACATGTACGTAAAATATTGTCAATATTATAATTAGTATAATTTTTATTTACTCGCAATATCGTATGCGCATGCGTGTACGTTTCACCGCTATACGTTTTTTATTATTTTATAATAATATATTAATATTACATTATACTAATCAACTTAATGAGGTTGGAGCGGAGGACGTTTTATGGAGTAATTTTTTGGCAATTCATATGAGTATTTGTAATATTATGACAATAATAAGTACATATTGGCTGTGAGTACTGAGTAGTAAGTATGAGTGTGAGTAGTAAATTAATATTAGTGTAGAATTAGTTATCACTTATCGCTATCACACAGCAACGGCTGCCGCCGCTGAATGCAACTCTCACACTTGCACGCTCTATAATAATATATTATGTAATATGCGCTACCTGTATTATTACTTAAATAATAAACATTTTACGTCATGGAAAATTAAATATATTTTTGTTTTTATAGTAGTTATAAAAACAAAAATAGGTGCATGTGAATTTACAACGATTATGCAATAGAATATACTCAATTACTAAAATGATAAATTATTATCTTATTTATTTATTTTTTTTTTTTGAAGTTATCTTAACAAATGCCTTTATTATATGGTAGGTATATATTTTAATATGTTCCACCATTATATTAAAATTAATTAAATCAATTAATTGATGAAAATCAACAGTTACATTAAGCCATGAACAGAATTGTTGGTTTTTACTGTTTTTAATGTCCTTTGCATATTAAATGTAATACACACATGTAAAGAATGAAATTGTCCCAAGTAACCCTGTGGAAGTAGTAGTTATAATTATTACGTAATAATATGTGGGTATACTGTATAGTGTCGAAATAATTGATAACTCTTTTATACACTTCGATTTGCATATAATAGTATAATACAGTGTCGGCCTGGTACTTAAAGCCCCCCGTATGAATTAATTCAGAAGTCTCTCAAAAATTTTATTTTTATAAAGATAAAATGTGCTTATAAGTAGTGAATAGTATTATATTTTTTTTAAAAGTATCTCTATTAAAATACACATTTAAGTTAACTACATAGTTATAAATTCTTATAATAATTATTTATAAAATATAAGTAATACCTAAGGTAAATAATTGTATATAATATAGTTATCGTAGTTCGTAGTATAGCCAGCATGTAATGTTATCGGACGTGGTGACAACAGCAACTACACATGGAGCGATTCTAACGCGCGCGTATGCGATTTTCAAATCACGGCAAATATAAAAACGCGTATACGCGTATGCTTACGCACGAGCGTTTAAAACGCGTCCCCACTAATGTCTCGTACCCAATTTATCGGTGCCAAACTTAACAAAAGTCAAAATAATAGGTTATACAAATTGGAGCGAATCATTTGTCCCGAAAACGTGGTTGAGGAACACTTACAAAATTGTACTATTACTTAAAAGTGAATAGTGTACTTAATTTTTTTATTTAATTATGGAGCTAGACGATGTTGAAGCCGTAGCCATAGCTTACGCTTTTTATAAACGCCATCAAAAAGTAAAAAAGCGGAAAAGCTACGATATTGGGTGCATCCAATGAACCTGAAGAGGCCTCAAGAAGGACAATTTCAAATAAATTTCATGTCATTCAGAGCTCATCCAGAAGAATTTACCAAGTACTACAGGATGTCTATTACAACATTCGATGAATTAGTAAGAGAAAAAATAAACATTCAATTAAAAAATGTATACATCAGAAGAAGAACGACTAGCCATAACTTTAAGGTAAGTAAATAGTACCTACAATGGCACGGTGAAATAATAACATTAATATTTACTACGATTGACAATTAAAAATATTTTATAAAATGTATAATATACACTTTAAAATTCGCGATATAGTCTTTAAAGTTGTAATTGGATTTATCGATTTATGACATTACTTTTTTATGTATTTATTTAGATATTTAGCAACTGGAACGCATTTCTCATCTCTGCATTTTGAATTTCTGGCGGGAGTGTCTACTATAGCCATGATCGTGCGGGAAACTTGTGAAGTTTTATGGAAAGTATTACAACCTAAGGAAATGGCAGAACCGACAACGGACGACTGGAAAGATGTTGCTAAAGGTTTTTTTGATGATTTGGCAGCCGCTCGCGATATCGGGCAATGACTGATTAAATTTAATATTAATAATGCGATAAACTTTCAAGGAATCCGGGGTTTCCATATACCGTGCGACGTGCCATACCGATCGACGTTGACGCATACATATTTAATATAATATTATATTGTTGTTTTGTTTTAGTAAAAGATTTTCATATAAAATATTTTCCTATGTAAATTTTGAGCGAGAGGCCCTGGACAAATGCCCCGCTTTGCCTTGTCCTGGGCTAGACTTGTCTTTGTGCACATAAGCACATTCCCTTGAACTAGTTGTTTGATTCATTGTATGGATTGTAATTGTTATTCAATACGTTATTACCACTGATAATATTATTAAACTAAAGTATGCGATTATCACCACTTACCTATGTATTAATTATAAAATTCATAATATCTCGCGTGTGTGAAATTTTCGTTACCATTTTTATAGAATAGAGACCAGCCGGGGAGGCACCACTATATGACTTTGTTGATACCATCGTGTAGAAAGTAGAATACATTTCGATTCAATAATATACTTAGCACTTCACTAAGTGTATATGTTAAAATTAAAGTGTTCAATGCCGTTGATTTATGAAATAACTAGGAAGTTCATGAATTACTCACGAATGTTAGTTAAAGTATGAAATCATACATGAAAATATTATACTTTAACTAGTTATTTCATAGAATATCTATTCTATACAATTGTTTGTTTGATATACGTTAAAGTATAAAATACATTAAAATTTAAAATATATTATAATATTCTATTTATTTTAAATTGAATAAATTCCTTATTTGTACACTCAAGACTATTGTGTCATTTTTAGCTGCACATTGGTTCTTTTTTTTGCAGAGACATTGCTTCGTATAATCGTATCACATTTTTCGGTACAAGTGCACTTAAAAAAACTGTGACTAGTTCCCAGTGACTGCGCAGTTTCCGCACATTTAAATTTAATTACCTAATTTATTACTATGCTGGAAAGTAAAATACCTAACGATATTGTACATATATTTCGTACAATTTGACACATTAACGAAATGATGCCAGGGAATGTATAAAATAACTAGTTAAAGTATAAAACTATAAAATATGTATACATTACCTACACATTTTAGTTATTTCATAGACTAACTGATTCAACGCTTTAACTGTAACATATATACAATAATTCTATGGGCGTCATCGTTTTCCGCCAAAATCTACCTTACCGTTTACCACTAGTACAATAATATATATTTTCTTTTTCCGTCACCACAAATTTTAGTTTTTATATTTTGGTAACCCCTGGTTGAATATCATAAACTACGTAAAGTGTATCATTATATCTCCATAAATAGAAAAGAGAGGAAAGATTACGTTCGAAATTCATGCGATAACTGGCAATAAAGATAAAGCGTTTCTAGTTTGATCTTTTATAGATTTTACGATACTTATTATTGTGTTGAAGTTCGTGAAAAAAAAAAAGAGTAGGCTCCGCACAATGGAAAATATAATTGAGAGTAATCGTGGTAAAGAACGTACATCAGTTGATTTTAAATAATTTTAAATTTCGAATTGGTTCATGTAATAAAGGGCTTATTCGTTGGCGTTGTACAACTAAAAATTTACAGCAAAAGTATATACAGATGAAAATAATACAATTATTAATAATACAAACACGCCACATCACAAACATGGTGAATATTCCAGCCAAGTATTGAAAAGCAGGTGCTAAATACAGCATATAATAGAAAAGTTATTGAAAATGTAATAGTACCAGACCAAAAAAATTATTTCAACTGAAATCGGAAAAAATAGTATTTCATCAGATATAACCATTAACAATATAAATAGAATCAGAAAAATATTTATGAAAACCGACGAAAAATCATGCCTCAAAATCTTTCTATATATTATAATGATGCTCACAACATACTCAATTCAATTGAAGTGAAAACCAAACAAAATGAAAATTTAATTTAATTACTTAAAGAATATCTTAGAAATATTAAAATATGGGGAAAATAACATATTATACTTGCAAAATCCCTTTGCAAGAAATAAGTTGAAATCTAGAGTTGCTAGAGTTATATGTGTAGCTTATTCATTTAATTAATAACAATCAATAATATTATTTAATAATGTGTATAAAATTTATGATTAAAATAGTTTAAATTTTCAATTTTTCTCAGCCATTAGCTAGGAAAAAATGTATTATGTCGTAATATCAACGAGGAGCAATTTTTATTTTACAATAAAAAAAAAAAAAAAAATCTTAGAAAATTGTTCTGTAAATAAGAGATATTTTGATTTTGAACAATAATATTATAGTCAGTGAATTTTATTAGATTTGCATATATTCACCGAGAGCATACCAAGGAAAAATACAATGTTTTAGGACCATTTGACATTTTATAATATAAATAGTATAGTATTGAATTTTAATAATATCTTATTATATTAATTTAACAAATAACAAATATTGCACAACATTTGTCTTAAACATATTATTAAAAAAAAAAAGTGTGAATAAAAATTATATCTTATATATTGATATATTTAATCATTTTAATGCATAAAAATATACCTTTTTATCTTAAATTCAATTATGTATTAATTATATTTTTTTTTCTGTCCATACAAATTATTAGGCTTTTAGAAATGTATAAGTTATATTAAGTTCATAAAAATGCCGAAATATTTTATCTAATGGAACTTTTAACATACCTATATTATAATTAATTACATAGTACATACGTGATACGTACCTATCAATATTTTGAAATTATAGCTCAATAATACTTATTTGTTGACTTAATAATCAAAACTGCATATTATTAATTTTTCTATAATGCTACATTGTATTATTTTTTTTTTTTGTGTTCATTGTTTTATTATTGATGTTTATATTTTCATAATTTTAAATCTAACAATGTTACTATCATACCTTTTTGTTGTTGCAACATATTTCTCATTTCAATATGAAACTGTTAGTTCAATCGATTGTTTAATTGTTTGCGTGTATACAAATTGCTGTGATGATTACACATTAAAAAGTAGGTATTAATATGTCATTTAACTTTTAAATAACACATTTCTTTTACATATTTAACAACATTTTAATATTTGTATACAAGAATACTGTAAAATTTAACTTCTAAAAAATGATTTATTTTTGGTAATAATGTTGTCATATAATAAATTTACCTTTACCCGATGGATGACTTGAGTTTTATAGTTTTATTTATCAATTATGTGTAGAATTGCATAGGTTTACATATTGTTTTGTTTTTTTTAACCTCGGCATTGACAATTGTCATATGATTAAATACATGTGACGAAATAATAGATCGAATAATTTAAACAAAACATCATCGGCCATCGATACACCGATACACAAACATTTTCAACCGACCTAAGGACTGAAATATGAAGACTTCTAAATCTATATCCAACGACCACTTCTTTGGGAGTAGACCAATAAACATAAAGACTTTTATTTTTGTTGACCACGCAACTCCATCAATCAATACCATTTAAATTTCATTCTCAACTGAAATAATTATTTAATAATATGAGGACATATTTTATGTAACATAAGGGTGTGTTGTATCATGCATAATGTATAAAAAATATTATAATTAAAACTACCTATTAACTAAGATAAGAAAACAATTACTGGTAACAAATATAAAACCAAAACAGCTCACATTGACACATTCTATAAACATAATATGAAAAGATGCAACTAGGTTAAAATAACAATTATGTAATACAATAACTGCAATTAGTATAATTTTAAGCATAGTCATTAAGTACAATGTAACTAGGTTAAACTTAATATCGATATTATCGATAGGTGATAGTGCTTCGATTGTACCTAAAATGTATATTTAAGGAATATGTGAAGACAGAAAGAGGGTCAGTGGATGGTGATCGTGTGACTCGATCGTCACTGGATAGTACTGGACTTCGAAGTTTTAATAGAAGTGCTTATTATAATTAATTTGTTTGTTTATTTGTGTACGTTCGTGATCGGCGTATACGACAAAAATAAATGTAAACAAACGTATACTTATGTTTTTCGAGCAATAAGCAAAAAATGCAAAGACTTGGTGTTAAATTTTTCTCCAATTAACATAACTGTGGATTTTGAAAGAGCTATAATGCAGTTTCTGAAATGTGGACACAGACGAATATTTCAGGATGCCGATTTCACTTAACCCAGTCTTGGTACCGTAAAATACAAGAAATTGGATTATCAAGTATATATAGTCTTTATATATGAAAACGAGTGATTTGAAATTGATAAATGGTTACATAATATATTTGGCTTATTATTTCTAAATCAGGAAGATGTAAGTGATTGTTTTATCGAGGACTTTATGAGTGAGTGTCCGATTGATCAAAGGCTACAAAAGTTTGCTGACTATTTTGTAGAAACATACATTTCTGAAGATTGTATTATTTTATCCTCCAAAACTTTGGGCACTTGCATCTTCAGAACTTACACGCACAACAAACGCCTGTGAGTCATTTATCATGCACATTTAAAAAATAGTTTTTATCGACATTCGCCATAAATTTTACAATGGTTAAATGTTTTAATCGAAGAAGTCCAAACTGATGTTTATTGCAAATTAAGAAGCGTCTGTGAACAAAAAAATACCGTGAAACTAAATTTTAAAACGACAAAAATAAAATGGGGAGGGGGGGGGTCAAATGGATGTCAATCCACGGTACAGTAGGTTACAAGTAGGTGTTGTATATACGTATGTATGTGTGTACATAGTATATACAGAGGCCTTTGTATATAACACCTAAAAGTGTTGACTCAGGGCAGAGCATGCGTGTGACCGATTATAGGTTCTCACGATGGTCTACGTGACCAAAAGGGCTTGGTCAGCACATTCTTAAGACCCCGGACGGACCGTTGCGACGGGGTCGGTCGGTGGTCGGCAGTCGTGTTGGGCCGAGAGAACGAGAGACACCAGCGTTACTGGACAGAGCATCTTTTAAGCTTATAACAGAGCCTCACATAGCTGTCAATCAGATCCTCTCTTTATATTAGTACTCGTAATTATTATATCATATACTCATATTTTCTTAGTGTCAAATAAAGAAATCAATTATTATATCATATTCTCATATTGTCTTAGTGTTAATTTAATAAATCATTTATCTTACATATTATACATAATTTACGTGTCGCTTTATTTTAATAATAATATTTGAGCTCCGAACCTCATTCGACGGTGGACTACGTTTCATAGGTCAATGTATAAAGGATGGTATTAAATTTGAATTCAATGATACAAAATAATTGTAAACGAAAAACGATTTTGAGCGGAGACGGTATGTCAGTCTAGGATATTTTAAATTATATTGATATTGTAATTATACGGTAGCTGGTAAGTTGGATTAATATTATTCATATTATTTAATTATTAACCTAATATTATAATATATACTTTTACATAAGACACAACTCTACTGGAAACGTCATTTAAGATTAAGTAGATGAATATTTAATAATATTTAGTAGAAAATATGTCTGTAAAAAATAGCTGTGTTTATATATTTTTTAGATTTTTTGATTACAGTATGTATTATTTATTAGAATCTTTGTTTTAAATTTTTAATCCTTAGTTATAAAAACTGAACATTTTATAATCGTTTAATTTCAATGATTTATAATTTTCGAGATTTTGATGAATTTTATCAAGATTCAAACTTTAAATGCTTATAATAAAAATGTGTGCCTATGTATTTTTAATATTTTTCAATTGCTATTGTAACAATATATCAGGAGCCTTATATTAATTTTTCAGACTTTTCGACCCAACAAATAAAATTTTATTGACATTTATAAAAAAAAAAACTAAAAAAAATTTAAATTTTAAAAAGTCTGTTAACAACTTGAAACTAGTCAAAATATTTTGAAAATTTTATCAAGTGTATAAATTGATATAATTAACATATTGTGTAAATTTCAAGTGTTTACAGTTACTCATTTTTGAATAACAGCAAAATAAGCAAATCGCTACAATGAATGCATATTGATATACCAATGATGTATTTTTATTTTGTCTATCACCATATTTTGGGTTTCTCATAAGTAATATTCATATGCTTTGACCAAAAAATCTAAAAAACATATGGGTAAACAGTTTTTTTTTTTGATATTTTAAATTCAAATTTGGACGAAGTTATTATATGTACTTAAAAGAAGAATAACAATTAAAGTTATTTTGTTGTAATTTAAAAATATTATTCGTGTGTATCTATAGGTACCTACTTGAAACTTTTAAAATGTAAAGTATATTATTATATTTCATACACATATGTAGTGACATTTGTAAATGTAACCTATACCGTATTAGTGTTGGCCAACGATATATTTTAAATTATCGGTATCATTCTTATTTTCCGATATCTTATCGTGATATATATATATGTTACATACAAAGTCCGGAATTGTACATTTCGCAATATATACCTACAGTGATTTTTGTACACATTGCGAATTGTACAATGTTGCTGTACAAAGTAACTAGATTGCACAAGTTACATTATACAATTCGCGATGTGTACAATGACCACTGTACAAATTGCAAAATTTAAAATATTTGTACAAATCACAAAATGTAAAAACATATATTATATTATAAATTACAATATAATAACTGTTATGTTTTAAAAGTATTTTCTTAATAAATATTACATATTAGTATATCATATAAAAATAGATATACCTGCCCACACAACAATTGCCAATCATAAATGTTTCATAAATGTCTAATTTTGGCTGGAAATTAAATGTTTACAATTAAATAATTATACAACCATGATTTAACATTTAATTTTTTAAAACAGTAATTAAAATATTTTTTATTATTTATAATATATTAAAAAATAAGTAATTAAAATTTAATTAATATTTAATAAGAAAAAAATGTTAAAAATTAATTATAATTAAATGTTAAAGAATATGTCTAAATAAAACACCGAAAATTCAATGAAAATTAAACCTTAAAAATGATCTAAAATAAAATATATGAATCGATCTTTAGAAACTAATAATATCATCTAATAAAACTTAATAAACACGTAATATTATTATGAATTTCATGTACAGTCAATATATACAATAATTGATGCCTGTACCTAATACAGTAATAATATTATTATATATTATGTACAATATACTATATGTCTATATATATATATAGGTACTTAATTATTGTGTATAAAACTTTATTTAAATACATATTGATTTATTTTCATATAATATAATATATAATATATACCATTAATTGTAATATATTATGTATACAATAATTATACTATATATATATATATATATATATATAATAATACGTAATATAATAATATGTAGATAGCTAGGTCACATAAATAATTGATAGTTAGTGGCGGATCTAGTAGTTTTTAATGTTTTTGGGGAGTGGGAGGGGTAAAAGTATCAAACAATTTACGAAATTATTAATATACTATTACATATGGCACATGCTGTCTGCAATAAGTATAAATTAATAAAAATACAGCCTAAAATATAAAACAACTTGGGTGTTGAGGATCTTTGAGTAGTGCAAATAACCCCTTTCTTTCTAGATCATTGAACCGGAATAATAATATTAATTAAATTAAATATTTATGTATGCAATAAACTATCATGTTATAGGTATAGGTATATACTATATACTTTAAAAAAATGAAATATATATAAATACAATTATTTTATACTGCTATATGAGTATATAAACTCAGTTAACAGTGGCATGCAGAACTTTTTCAGTAACTATTAGTATCGTACCCATTACACGTAGTCATAACTTACTATCGCATAATATAATTTTTTACCAAGTTTTATTTCTAGTTAGTATTGCTAGTAATAAATACTTACCAAAAATACCAACCACTGACCTACCACCAATTTTCGAGTGGTGCCTATATAGGTCCTATTATCACAGAATAAGCTATTGGTGACATTTTGCACCTCACTGAGTATAATATATAATAATATAATAATACCTGATATTATTATTAGTTATTACTCTGTTGTTCATTAGATGTCGTGTGTTGAATATGTGTTAAATACTCAAATATGAATTCAATGATATAAAAATCAATGTTAACAAAAAACGATTCAGAACGAACATTATGTCAGCTAATAATTTATATAGGTAATATATTTTATGATATTATTATTGCCATTGAAGTAATTTATTTTACTATTAGACCCTACATAATATAACAGCGTGTCAGCGTAGGTGACCTATGCTAAAAACTTTTGCATTTAAAAATATAGTCGCAGCACGAATCCAATATAAGTTATAATATAATTATAAAATGTCAAGATTCCAGATAAATAATATTTTAAAAACTAGGTAAAACAAACTTGTGTTACGCGATTATTTGTACTATTCTTGTACTAGCTAGCTAATCCTTATATAGCTATAAAAATTGAATATTTTATAAATTTTTAAGTACGAAATACTATTTCCAAATTTTCAATTTGATGAATTTTGTCCTAATTTGAACTTTAAATGCTCATAAAAGAAAAAATTAAAATCATGCCCATGTATTTTTATAATTTTATATAACATAATATGACTATATGAGGAACCTTTTATTACATTTTCAAGCTTTTTGACCTATTGAAAATGTATATTGTATACCTATGTATAGAAAAATATAAATGTCTATAAAAAAAAAAATAGCCCAAAAAGAATCAGAGTATTCAAAGTAATCAAAGTATTTTGTAATTTTATCATGTATATATACATATATACATGCATGTAACATATATATATATAAATTATATAATTTGCATATACTTATAATTATATGTATATTAATGACTAATTATTATGTAATATGTATTAACTTGAAATCTATTTGCATATATTTATAATTACTATAACCAACAAAATATTTGCACTTTAAAAAAAACTTGATTTTTATTTAATATAATCGTTAATTTTAAAACCAAAAAGGCACTCCTAGCACCAGCCAACGGTACTACTTTAAAGTTTTCACTAATTTTATATAAATAATTTTGTTTAATATAAATTTAATAACGAAATAAAATTATGTCTCACCACGAGCAAACAATTGGAACTGGATTTGAATTAGATTGTTTGTTGTGCTGAACTATTTCTTTGAAATATATCGCAATATGCCAACAATTTTTATCTAGTGGATAAAAGTAATAAAAATGTATGTTATATAAATCCGTCAACTTTATTGTTCCAAGCCCTGATCAATCATCTCGATATCGTGATATTTTCGATAATCAATATCGAAATTATTATGAAAATAGTTTAAAATACCTACGATATCGATATCGTATCGAATTATCGATATCGTTGGCCAACACTTACAGACCTATAAACTAATGGACAGCGCATTCCACTCAGCCCTGCCATCAATGTTATAGGCGATTATATATTTATATAACCATATAACTGACAGAGAAAAAACATAAAGTAGTGAAGGAGCATCACATAAGGAAGTAAGGAACTCTATATATTGAATTTAGAACTATGTGGTTCGAAAACGCCAAACATATATAATCTTAATCCACAAATGTATTATCCAATTACGTTAAAGTTGTATGTATTGTAACGTCCAGAATCGTTTTTATTATAAAATTATTTTACATATCATTGAATTTAAATTTAACTCATCCATTACAGTGATTTTCTAGACAGCTAATGTATATAGTAGAGCGTTGCCCGCTTATACCAGCTTTTTTTTACTTTATTTCGATTAATGGTACAAACTATAAAATTATTTTTTATTTATTTTTGAACTATGTTTGCAGACAGTATATAGATAAATTAAATCTGATTAAATATATATCTATGCATTTTTTTTTATTTATTAATAAATTACCCTCCGCAACATAGGCCATTGGGATACAAATATACAATTTTTATCTATGAATTATATATTTTACATATATCTACTTAATTTTAAATTGCAATTTTTCGCTATTCTCTTCGTTTTCGCAATATTTGCAATTATGTTGTATTAACAAAAAATGTGTTTGGATGAAAAAAAATATTTTACTTTCGTTATTTCATAACATGAAAACGTTATTTTTGCACGTAATGAGTTCGATTTACGAGCAGATAATCTATGGTTGTACCATTAAACTATTATGGCAGTTATTTTTATTATTCTTATATCATTCCACAAATTTGGAGGATATTTACCATAAATTGTTTATACAATATAATTGTTTCCTATATAGTATTCTATAATTTATAACATATAGTTTAAATCAATTTGCGTGTGTTTTTAATGCATGTAATCCGGTATTTAGACTTATAACTCTTAGAACATTATATTGTTAGAATACTTAGTGATAGGTATAAGTATTCGTGTGAGCTATATATACCGAAAATGTATTTTACAAACTCAATTAGTAATTACCTATAAATAAAGGCATTACCTATCCATTTTGTTTAATGAACGAAAATATAAATATTTAAAAAAAGGTGGGGGCAATTAGGTGTTGCTCTGATGTACATAGGTTATAAGTGGGTCACTGTAATGGATTGTGTTACATTTGAATTCAATGCGATAGAATATCATTGTTTACGAAAAACAGTTCTGAGCGAAGACGGTCAGTATAAGCCTATGATTACTAATTATATTATATTTGATAATATTATTGTGAATAAACTAATTTATATATTATAACCTATTTACGTTGAACATTGTTTTATATTTTCAATCCTTAGCTATAAAAGATGAACATTTTATACATTTTTAATTACAAAATAATTTTTAAATGTTGTCAAAATTCGATCTTTAAATGTTTATAAAAAAAAGCCAATGTATTTTTAATATTTTTCAACTGCTATTGCAACAATATATTAGGAGCTTTATATTAAATTTTCACGCTTTTTGACCCAAGGAAAACGAGACAAAATATTTTCAAAATTGTATGGTATATAGAAAATGAGAATATAAACATTGAGTAAAATTTTAATGTAGGTATTTACATTTATTTGTTTTTGATTTACAACAAAATAAGAAAATCGAGTGAATATCCAATGTAAATATATGAACTTCAAATGCCCATAAAATTTAATTTGCCTTTCTTGTAGACATTTTTTTTTTTGATAAAGGTAGAAAAACTAAAGAGGAATCTTGTATAACATTTTAAAATCTTAGATTTAAAAAGAACAATTTTTATCAATTTCAACACAAAATAATTTGCAAATTTTTATGTATTTTGTCAGAATTCAAACTTTAAATGCTTATGAAACAGAATTGCGACTACCTATTTGTTTTTAATATTTTTCAACTAATATTCTAACAATGTATTAGGAACCTTGTATTAAATTGTGGAGCTCTTTTATCCAACGAATAATATTTTATTAACATTCATAGAAAAAAACCAAAAATATTAGAAACTAAATTGGTCCGTAAAGGGCAACTGCGAAGTTCACTTCCTTCATGTGTCGTGGTGTTATTGATCATAGTGAATACCTAACTCTTAATATAAATATTTAATATACCTAATATGGATACACGTTTGGAAAATAATATTTGTATACAGATTTGTATTTTGTGTTAGGTATAAAATTATATTTAATATAAAAATTGTCTATTTTTTTAACTACATATTTTGCTCTTAATTTGTCTATTATATATTATATACCTACTAAATTATACAATGCAATTACGACAAGATATGCAAAATAAAATTTTTATTTTTATATTAAATAATGTGTTTTCCAATATCGTATATTGTATATAGCTGGCTCAACCGATTTTATCTCGTTCTGTTTGATTTATGGCTACGTTTATCGATGTAATTTATAGATACGTATATATAGTATATTGCATATAGTAGATTATTTTATCTTGAAACGACAATAATTGTGGAAGAAGGAAAACTCGGAGATGCGGGCTTGTTAGTAAGTTTATTATAATACCTTTTTTTTTTTTTAAAAAATAATTTTTATGAACTAATAAATAATTTTAATACTTTTATTGTGATAAATTTTATTTTAAAAACCTATTTTTAATGCTTTTTTTAAAGCTTTTTTGGAAGATTTAGACAGCTTTTTTTAGTTTTCATTTCTTTAAAATCCGTACTCTAGTTATAAGTTTATAACTAAACGCCTAGATGCCTGGTAATGATTTTAAAATGATCTCCAAAAATTCTGATAACAACAAATGGAAAACTTAAATGACTCGCCTGGATCAGTTTAGTACAGTGGAAGTAGTTTGCAAACTTTTGAACTTTATCACCCACTTCAAAAAAACAATCTTAAGAACGCTCTATCCATTTAACTGATAAGTGTATGTTTTATTATAATTATTGTGAATACATATACAAATATTCAATATATTATTATACATAATTTCTTCGTTTCAGCCATGATGTATAGAAAACACATCTGAATAAAATTAAATCCAAATATACGAAAGTTATTACAAAAACAATAAACAACGAACGGTCGACTCGCGAGTTTGCTAAATATTAAATAAAATAGACAAATAGACTAAAATGACTTAATGACCGAATTTGACACACGAATGATAATTCTTAAAATATAAAATACACATGTACCTAATTATAATTATTATTATATTATTATATTATGGTATAAATGTTTTTAAATATTTGGAAAATCGCGGCGAAAATATTGAGCGAATCCGTCACGTGAATTCGCTGTGTATAACCAGACAGAACGAAAACCGCTGCGAAATCCGCTCGACGAATTTCGCCGCGAATATCGCCGTGTATAGCCCCAGCCTAAGGACGAGCATCATGTTTATGCGTTGTTATGGACGTCTCCACAACCGAGTTTGTTTGTTAATAAAGAAATACGTGGTGTATGAGTTATCACTAATACTTTATTAATATAATCAATTTTAAAAGAATTTTAGTTGTACAGAATACTTATTAGATTTAAGTAATTAACTGAGGTTCTGCTCGATGGTCTGCCAGTTCTACACTGATTATTACACAGACAGCGAGACACAGTAGGGGCTCGCTCGGGCTCAAACTGTCCACACAGCGAATTCCTTTAGATCGTGTGACTCTGTCTGTTCACATATTAATATGCTTACACACTATTCTATATTATGCTATTACTATATCTCATACTGCGTATAGCATAAAGACAGGGGTTCACAACACCCCCCGGACTACATGAAACATGGGGGTCTAATGATCACCATGTTTCACCTCATCCATGAGTTCAGATGCTCTGAAGCTTTTAGAATTAGTATGGGAGTGTGTGGGTTGTACACACTCAGCTACTTCCGGTCTGTAGAGTCGGGGTAGATTACATTTATATTTAATCAACATATACAGACTTACAACTATTATTAAAATGACAATAATATAAACTATAATAAAATGATGGTCTGGGTTTACAAATATTTTGGTATCGTTGTAAAATTTAGATAATTCTTTCAGTTTTTCAGCATCTTCAGCTTATTGATTAAAGTTTTTGAAATATTTATTAGTATCAATTTGCTCGGGAACATGACTGTTAATTATTTCCGGTATTTTTAATAATGCGTGAAGATTCGGATTTTCTGGAACGAAATCTCTATGAATTTCTGATGATAGGGTTCTCGATGGTGTTAAGATCAGATTGTCTGTATATATAAGGCAATTATCGGAAATTTGAATTTTTCCTGTACCCGTGAGTAGGATTCTGCTAGAGTTTTGTGTGCATGTTACTGTCACTGCCAGCGAAATGCAATAATATAACCATGCGTTTTGCAGATAAAGCTTATGCCAGATTATAGTATTTAGGTTCAGGTATTTGAAATTACACGCTCCTATCGTTTGATACGGGGAATTGTACAAAGATACCTCACAATTTTCCTGATGTATAAATTTACTGATAGCCTCAGGATTTACACATAACTTAAAAGAGAACAATGTTTCACATTTTTCATATTGATCGTCGGTTAGACTGAAATGATATTCGTTAGTATCGCTTATTGCCAAGTACTGAGCTTGTGGTTCAATGATTCCTATATTACCTTTATTTATAGGTATCGGAAGTGGAATATTAAGAAACAGATTAAACCGAAGATTTAACAATAAGGGTATACGGGTCACAAATACGAGATTCTGTTGGATGTACACTACGCTTAACTTGGATGTTCGGAATAATTCGGGAATAGATAAATGAGATTCAGTTATAGGTAGCTCTAGTGTAGACGGTAATGTCAGTTGTATTTGCTTAAGTTCGTGAACCAATTGAGATGGGGGGTAGATATTTGTATGCATCAATCCATTTAATGCTGAGTTAACAATGGATTGGAGATTTTGAGTTTCCCAAGCGAATTGGTTTAGAAAAACTGTCAATATTGCAGTGTGCTCCAGGAAGGTGTTTTGTATTTCCAATACATTGCTTGTTGTTACAGAACGCCTGGATTGTTCTTCTATTTTGTTTATATTCTCCTGCAATTTCTGATCATCTGTTAGTAGTTCATGCATGGTAGAATTAACATTATTCATGACTGAAGAGACTATGCGTATTTGTTCCTGTGATAGATGAACATGTTTATCCTCGGAACGAGCTAGGTCTTCGATGTTTTTGTAAAAGAATTCTGCATCCTGATCAGAGCAAACTCCAAAAAGAATGTTTGCTAGCCTTCCTACTGCATTTATCAACCCGCGAGGTTGTCGATTCGGATGTTCAGAGGTTCTGTGAAATTTGATTCAATTTCTTGCATGAACGGAAACGTGGATTGCATGAAATCCGTACACGCACTAGCTAAGATCGAGTCCTCTCTTTTTTTCAGTTGGATACAAACGTCGCCCGTCTGATCATGGAGTTTCTGGAGTATTTGGTAATTCATGTAATAAGTTGTCAGATTCACGTAAGTAATGAAATCCCAATTTGTGTAAGATATGCGAAGAGGTCCCATTGCTTCAAAGTATAAGCCTGATGAGTTCTGGAATGAAGTAACTTGAAAACGTCCGCTCTGAGAGTTTGAAAGTCCACAAAATATTAGTGAGATTCTGAAACACAATTTAGATTTCATTCATGGAATTTCTTCAAGAGATTTTTGTGCAATTTTACATGTTTATTTTTTTTTAATATGGTCACATTCGGAGAGTCTGCATTAGTTTCCACCACTGTAAATGGCCCTAACCACTTAGGTGCTAATTTTCCTTTACTTGTTTTTTCTTGCACTATGACTTTATCACCTTCATTGAGTTGCAAAGGCACAGCTGTACGATCATATCGCTCCTGCGATTTCTGTTTCGATTTCATCTGTTGCTCTGTTACCATCTGATGCGTTTCTTGCATAAGACGTTTCATTTCGTACTGGTAGTCTTGGTAGTTATATTGAGGTTCTAGCTTGCGACTTAGTGAATTTGGTATAGATAACGGATATCCGTACACGACTTCATGTGGTTGAAACCCTGTGGAGGTGTGTACTGAAGAATTATGACAGTACATTGCATAAGGAACATGTACATCCCAGTTTTTTGGATTTTTTTCAGAGTAGTTCCGCTAAGGGTTCTATGACTTCTCTCTAAACTACCATTACTCTGAAGATGATACGGAGTAGTTGATGTTTGAGAGATAGTTAAGAGTTTGCATACTTCTTTGAAAACCTTACTAAGGAATTCAGTTCTACAGTCCGTCACTAGAGATTCAGGTTGCCCATGCAGGCATACAAATTGAGTAACAAAATGTTGTGCGACGGTGTTTGCTTCATGATCCTTCATGGCACACGCCCATGTGAACTTTGAAAAATCATCGATCAAAGTTAAAATATATGAATTTCCGTGGTAAGATTTGCTGAGCGGCCCTACAATGTCCATGAATACTTTTTCGAATGGTTTCGAAGCAGTAGTGGTTATCACCATAGGTTCCTTGATGGTCCGGTTTGGAGTTTTGTTAATTTTACATACAGGACATTTCTTGATGTATTTCCGGATTTGTGCTCTCATGCCCTGCCATTGGTACTGTTGTGCAATTTTATTGTATGTACGCGTTATCCTTGATGTCCACCAAGTGGATTTTCATGAAATTCCTTGATGATCTGTAGTTTGTTATCTGCCGTTAACTCATCGCGGGTGTATATCTGAATATACACAGGAGAGTCACGGAAGATATACCTTAATATATTTCGTACGACTTCCCACTTCAGTCCATCTAGGTTGCAGCCTAGACGTGGACAAGCGAGCTGTGTAACTTTATATTTGGCACAGATTGACTTGAGGTTCTGAAGACTTTGAAATAGAATTTCATAACTTGCTTTTTGCCAGAAAAATTCTTTGGTGATTATATAAAACACCTGATGATTGTTCACATTGATTGTTGCAATCTCTGTTATTTGACATTTTTGTCGACGAAGTTCATTAACTTTTCCAAATCGGTTTCGGAATTCGAATGCAATTCCTTTCCTCGATTTAAAATCTGCTGATACACAATTAGCTAATGAGATTCCAGCATCTAAGGAAAACAGATCTCCTGTTCGCTCGGCAATGTTTTTCGTAGGACCCAGTTTAATTTCATCTGCTTTCAGAAATGCTTGATAACCAGTATCACATTCGCCCTTCGATTCTGAGTCTGGGTGTTCGTTATCTACTGATTGTAAAGAGGTTCCTTGAGTTTCTGGAGGTTCTGACTGATTATGATGACACGATGAGATTTGAGCTCTCGTAGTTACCACTTGAATACGACTCAGTGCGTCGGCATTTGTATTATTCACTCCTGGTTTGAAATGAATAGTATACTGGTACTCTTCCAGCTTCAAACGCTATCGAGTTAAACGTGATCCGGGATCTGTAATGTTGAATAACCAAACCAGTGCACGATGGTCCGTTATTATGTTGAAATGTTGTCCAAATAGGTACGGCCTAAATACTTTTATTCCCCATACAATACTTGTAATAAAATTCAACTCTTTGGTTTTGATTTTATTAACTTTTTTATTTTATACTTCTTCTTTTATTCATTATACATATTTTGTTTGATATCTTTGAATACATAATTTCTTTTATTTAATTTATACTTTTTGAGATATCATTACCACAGTAACATACCGCTCTCCTTCTTTTTTTTTATTACTCTGGCAATAGTAGTCAATTTTTTCCGTTTTAAGTTTTAACAGTTAGATAATAAGTGCGTGCGTATATCGGTGCGTTTTTGAGTCAGTCTACCCAAAACTGGTGCTGTCATAGCAGTTTTTCGATTTTGATTAATAAGCGTCTGCCGTACACTTCTTGCGTCTAGTCTTATTACGTAAGTTTATTTTAAATTTTTATCGGTACAACGGTTACACCAACTGTGCCATCTCGCCGTCCTTATCTTAATTGCTTTTACCGATAAGGTCCGCGCTGCTCCGCACATGGTATATACATCGCGTGCGTATTGACTTCCACTTCTCGACCTATATACACTGTGTGCCAAGTAGTCATCATTTTTGTCAATATGGGTAAACCAACTACTCCTAATAATACTACTACTACTTCAAATAAAGTCACCACTAGGTCTACTTCGTCCATACCTCCTTCAAATAGTGACATCATGGTTGCTCTTGATAAACTTCGTGGTGAAGTTTTATCTTCAAATAAAATTATTTCGTCCACTCAAACCTTACAATTCGAGGAATTGAAAAAAGACCTGAAGAAACTATCTTTGCAAATTATTGAATTAAAGGCTGAAAACAACACCTTACGCAGTGAACTTAATATCCTTAAAGGTAAAATTACGTCTTTGGAGGATGCTGGTTCACCTAGCCAAAGGTCCCATGTTATCTCCCAGGTATTACAGGAAAGCTTTGAGCGTCAAAGATGCTCTTTGAATACAATTATTTATGGTGTACCTGAGTCCTCTTCGGCTTCGACAGCCCAGCGGATTTCGGATGATTGTTCTTCCATTCGCAGTTTGCTTGAACCTCATAGTGTAGTCATTCCGGATAACTCCAAGGTTATTCGTCTTGGTAAAGTTGTTGCTGGAAAATCACGTCCAATCAAACTGTTGTGTGGTAACAGTGAGTCCTCCAGTAAACTGGTTTCCGACTTTAGAGATTTGGTAAAAAATGGTATTCAATTTCCTACGGGTTTCCGTATAGTCAGCGATAAAACGTTAATGCAACGTACTCTGCTTCGGTCCTGTTATGCTGAGCTTGAAAATCGTAAGCTAAAGGGTGAAACAAATCTTGAGATTTCTTACATCAATGGTGCACCTCAAGTACGTGTTGCCAAATCAAAAAACACTGGATTCCATCATCATGCAAGTCATCGATAACCAATTCAGTTAGTGGTCTGCCAGTTCGTGGATTTTATCAAAATTGTCGAGGTCTCCGATCCAAATTATTAAATCTTAGATGTAATGCTGCTGCGCTTGACCACATTTTTATTATTTTATCTGAAACATGGCTAACTAATGGTATTTTTGATAATGAACTTGGCTTACATAATTATAACATTTTTAGATTTGATAGATCCGCTCTTACTAGCAATTGTTCTCTCGGGGGAGGTGTCCTTATTGGCGTTCGAAAGGATATCCCTTCTTCTCTTATAACCGTCTCCGAATTAAATGTTGAACAAATATTTGTTCGTTTTTTCTTTAATAAAATTAACTTCTTAATAAGTTGTGTATATATCCCGCCTCAATCCCCACTCAATGTCTATCAATCTCATATTAACTCTGTTGAACATGTTCTTAATCTTTACCCTAATTATAAGTATTTGTTTTGTGGCGATTACAACTTACCCGAAGTCGTATGGGATAATGATGACTCTGGTTTAATCTTCTCGTCCTCCCATTGTCGTGCTCCGTGTATCCCTGAGTTTTTTGCCTCTAATTGTTTTTTTCAAAATAACAACAACCTTAATAAGCATGGATCCTTATTAGATTTAGTATTTAGTAATGTTGTTTCTCTTTCAGTCACTGAATCTTTAGATTCGTTAGTGCCACCAGATCCCTACCACCCTCCTCTATCTATCAATTTTTATAATAACATCCATGTTCCTGGTTTAAATGGCACTCACTACTTCTTCGATTTTGATAATGCTGACTATATTAATATATATAATTTTATTTCTAATTTTGATTGACCTTCTACTCTATCTGCTCTCAGTGTTGATTCAGCTTTTAATACCTTATACGATGCTTTTCACCAGTCTGTACTACGCTTTGTCCCAAAGCGCCATTTTAAGCAGTCTACCTTCCCTGTCTGGTTCACGAGTGAGTTAAAACAAATTTTATTTAAGAAGAAAAAGGCTCATGCTAAATTTAAATCCACTTTTAACCCTGATGATTACAGACACTTTTCACTTCTTAGGGCCCATTATAAGTACTTATCGAAAAAATTATATCGTGAATTTGTTGATCGAACTGAACTATCAATAAATGCTAATCCTTCCAATTTTTGGAAATTTATAAAGAAACAACGCTACAATTCTGATATTCCTAAAACACTAATGCTTAATGATGCTACAAGTTCTAATGAACAGGATGCAGCTGACATGTTCGCCACATACTTTAAATCTGTATACTCATGTGAAGTCGTTAATGATGATGTGAGTGATCTTAAGATTCTATCTTTTGACCTACCCAATAATGCATACTTCACTGTTGATGATGTTTTTCATAGTCTTTCTACGTTGTCTGGTGCAAAAAATGTAGGTCCTGATGGACTCCCCGGCGTTTTTCTATTTCAGTTGCGTTCTATTATAGCCTATCCTTTATTTTTGCTGTTTAGGCGTTCTCTTGATGAGGGTATTTTCCCCACAATTCTTAAATTCAGTTCTGTCACACCAGTACATAAATCAGGTGTCAAATCCGATATATCTAATTATAGACCTATCTCTATCCAGTCTCACCTATCAAAACTATTTGAATCTCTGGTTTTAAACAGTATTAAACCATCAGTAAACAATATCCTTATTGAAGAACAACATGGGTTTCGTCCGGGAAGATCAACTACTACATGTAACTTAGTTTTTTCCAATTTTGTATTTGATTCTTTTAAAAAACGGTCTCAAGTTGATGTAGTTTATACTGACTTAGCCAAAGCGTTTGACACTGTTAATCATAGTGTCTTACTGAGAATTCTCGAAAGTCTGGTTTTGGTGAACCCTTGCTCTCCTGGTTTGGTTCTTTTTTAGCAAATAGGCTACAATGGGTAAAATTGTTTGGCGTCAAGTCAAATATCTTTTTGTCTACGTCTGGTGTTCCCCAAGGTGGACATTTATCACCGATTCTATTTTTACTGTTTGTCAATAGTGTACGTAACGCCTTGCCTTTGTGTAAACTTTTGTGTTTTGCAGATGATATGAAACGCTTTATGGAAATAAACTCAGCTGCTGATTGTGAGAACCTCCAAAGTAGCCTTGATTGTTTTGTTAGTTGGTGTTTTAAAATAGGCCTTAAAGTCAATGCTTCAAAGTGCCGAGTCATGACGTTTACTCGTTCTCGTTCTACTATTCTTTTTGACTACAATATCTCAGGTTTGACAATTGAACGCGTTGATAATCTAATCGATCTGGGTTTTAAACTATCTAGTACCCTTAGTCCAAGTCCTCATATTGCAATGATTACTAGTAGAGCATTTAAAGTTTTAGGGTTCATTATGCGTCTATCTAAAGACTTTAAATTGTCAAAATCGTTAAAATCACTATATTGCGCTTTAGTTCGTCCTATTTTAGAATACGGGTCGGTTGTCTGGGATCCGTACACTGTTTCTGATATTAACCAACTCGAACGTGTTCAACTTAGATTTTTAAGATTTTGTTGTTTTGTGTTAGGTATTCCCCATTTAGATCACGATTATACAAATATCGCTAACGTACTTGGCCTGCCTACTCTTGCTGAACGAAGAAGAACTTTAAATTTAAAATTTATTCGTGATCTAATTACTAGCCATATTGATTCCCCTTGCTTGCTTTCCAAAATTAACTTCAAAGTTCCTTCGCATGTATCTCGCTCTCAGGTGACCTTCCTTATTCCTACCGCCAACACAAATTATCTGCAAAATGAGCCTTTAAGGCGAATTATGTCACTTGCCAATGAGGACCCCTCTTTTGATGATAATTTGTTCTAATGTTTCTTAAACACTGTTACTTAACTCTTACGTTTAATATAAGCGTTTTAATTGTTTACTTAATAACTGTCTTATTAAAATTGTAATTCTGTTATTAACATATATTTTACTTTTCAATTTTCTACTATTAATAATATATTGTACTGTACTTTAATGTTTATAGGGGAAACCCGTATATTTTGTAAATAAATAAATAAATAAATACTCTCTACGGAGTGTACAACAAAAATAATAACAGTACTTCATATAATGGATACACTATTATAAGCAATAAAAGTCTATTATGAATGATTTTTACACTCTCAGTGGAGTTTACAAAAAATAAGATTTATTCACAACACGTAAAAACAGATGGGGAACAAAAACTTACTATGGCAAAGTATAGGATGGCGTACCACCAGGTTTATAGGGTACGCGTCGACGTGCGCTACACAGTATCCTACACTGTTACAGTGCAGGCTGTGAGAGCGTCGATTGACTGGTGGCACGTACCTAGTAGTCGACGGCGTGTCCAGTGACGGCGGCAGACGTTTTGGTCGGTAGCGGCGGCGGATGTTTTGGTCGGCAGCGGTTCCGGTGACAGCGGCGGATGGTCACCTCATTGAGAGCATATTATGACACCATACAGTATACTACGCTTTAGAGTCTTAGTCGGGGTCTCTATATACTCTCAATGGGTTTTTGAGATAGTAGACTCGGGTAGCCTTCACTGTAGGCCGTGGCTGGTATAAATGTATGATTGTAACGGTTTCAGTATGGTAGAAGGTGTATTTGTCATTATATTCTTTTTGAGGGATACTCTTATATAACTAACTTCGATCTTATTTTATTTAGTCTTTACACATATTTCCACCGGCTACTCGCATGTTTTATTAATTACCGTGTCTTAATTAATATCTTTTTACACCTTTTTCATGATGAGCATCTCACTAAGGAATAGTAGTGTGCCACGCGCGCTATCTGTTGTTAGTTTTTACTGACTGTGTGTTCATTTTGTATTGAGGTGATGACTACGGACGCGGCAAGGGTCGCGTCGGATTACATGATTATTTGACTATATACAGAATGCTGTCCCGTTACATTGTCTCCTTTTAAAATTTGAAATAGGATGATTATTGAAAATTTTAAACAAAATAAAACGGGACTTAATTAATGATTGGGGATATAGTATATATTTACAAATGGGCGTCTAACATCCTTTTATTTCCATTGTTTGGATGCTATTGTAGCTTTTCTTTATACAATTGCTTCTTCATCTGACGATTACTAATCTCCGGGTTAATAATCGCTTTTATTTCTTTTCTTCTTTGGTACTCAGCAATCATAGAGGTTGATTTTGATTGACAGGTCTGAAACAAGGTGTTGTCAATTACTTTTGAATGATTTTCAAAGCGTATACTGAAGACGGTATCATAATGGTGGATTCTCCTGAATATTTTGTTAATTTGGCCTGTTTTTCTCGTTGATACTGAGCTTTGCGTTTCTGTTGTTCTCTGGTTGTCTGCATAGGTGTATAATCAATATTCATTCGGTTGACTGCTTCTTCTCGAATGGTAATACGGGCATTTTCTTCCATCATCTCTTGATATTGTACTTCGATTTCTTGGAGTTGGTCCTCCATGGTCAGATTATTCTTTTCAGTTATGATTTCCTGATATTGTTTGTCCAACTCGAAATATTCATTTCCAAACAGTTCCAATATTGTGTTGTCGGAAATTTGTTCTAATACTTCCTCCATTACTATAGCTACTTCTTATCCTTATTTATCCTATAGATTATATACATTATTATATATTTTAATTATTTTACAAATATGTACAAAAACATTTACACAACACGTAAACATACATCCCGCCATTCACTATCATTAATTGTTTGCTATAGTCTCGATGTTGTGAGACTTATCACGCATCGGGAATACATAAGTTACATATATACATTGTATATAGTACATAACTTCGATCTTATTTTATTTAGTCTTTACACATATTTCCACCGGCTACTCGCATGTTTTATTAATTACCGTGTCTTAATTAATATCTTTTTACACCTTTTTCACGGTGAGCATCTCACTAATGAATAGTAGTGTGCCACGCGCGCTATCTGTTGTTAGTTTTTACTGACTGTGTGTTCATTTTGTATTGAGGTGATGACTACGGACGCGGCTAGGGTCGCGTCGGATTACATGATTATTTGACTATATACAGAATGCTGTCCCGTTACATACTAGTTAGTTCTTTTTCCGTAACATTGTAGTTGATTTCAGCCTTGTTTAGTGTCCGTGATGCGAAAGCTATTGGTAAATCCTTTCCAATAGGTCCTTGAGACAGTATGCAGCCTATGGCGTAATTGCTTGCATCACATGTTAGATTACATGGCTTCTGGAAATGTGGGTATTGTAGAATCGGAGCTTGAGTGAGGAGGTTCTTCAATGTTTCAAATGATGTCTGACATAAATCGCTCCATCTATAAGGAACGTCCTTTTTTAACAATGAGGTCAGTGGCTTTGCGATCTGCCAATAGTTTCTGATGAATCTTCTGTAATAACCTGATAGTCCTAAGAAAGACTTGACCTCTTTCACATTTCTTGGAATTGGAAATTGTTTCACACAACTTATCTTCTGAGGATCTGGCTTGACTCCTTCGTCAGTGATTTGATGTCCGAGATAATTAACATCTTTTCGGAGAAATTCGCACTTCAGTGGTTGAAGTTTGAGATTGTATTGCCGGAGTCTCTGAAAAACCTCGGTGATTTTCTGTGAATGATCATTTAGATCCTTTGCGTAGATGATGATATCATCTAGATATACGAATGCTTTGATTCCATTTCTACCGATTAAAACTTTATTCATGAGCCTCTGGAAGGTCCCTGGAGCTCCCTTCAAACCAAATGGCATTCGTTCAAATTTGAAATGTCCCCGGTCTGTAGAGAACGCCGTTTTGCTACGGTCGGAAGGACTCATCGGAATTTGATGGTACCCATGGGCTAGGTCCAAGGTACTGTAATATTTTGACCTTCCTAATTGGTCCAAAATATCCACGATATTTGGAAGTGGGAAAGCATCCCCTATCGTGACCTCATTCAGTCGGCGAAAATCCACGCAGACACGGTATTTAACCTGGCCATTTACGTCGGGTTTCTTCGGGACTACTAGGAGTGGAGCGTTCCAAGGTGATTCACTAGCTGTAATCACACCTTCCCGTTCGAGGGCCTCCATTTGGTCCGTAATTTCCTGTCTATGCCTTTGTGGTAAACGGTAGGGTTTTACGTGAATTGGCGATACCACTTCTGAGGTTTTGATCCTGTGTGTGACCGCTGTAGTTGCCGATACTCGATCTCCTAAAAAGAATATGTCCGAGTAGTCTTGACAAATGGCCACTAATGATTCTCTTTCTTCAGAATTCAGATGATCGGTTCTAAGTGCTTCTTCCAATCTTTTCAGTCGACTACTGCTTGCATGAGGTTCTTCTTGTCGATCCGTGACTTGTACCGAATGGATCAGAGCTCCCTGAACTGCTCGTGAATCAGTTCTTTTAAATTGAGCGTCCTTAGCCTTATTGCTTCTTCGGTTGGGTTGATGAGTGTGGCTAACACCCTTTTGTTTTGTACTTTGGTTACAGCGTTACTGCACATGACTGATTTCGTGACTTCTTGACATTCGATGAGGATGATTTCGTTTTCTGCGTGATTCTCTGCTTCTATTCCTACGAGGGTTTCAGTGCGAGGTTGTAGCACTATTTCAGCCCCATCAGGAATGATAACTTCATTAGTCTGATAATTCAGAATAATTTTGTTTTCTACCATAAATGGTCGTCCAAGGATACCGTCGTTTGGGATTGGGAATGTAGAATGGATTACTTGGAACATTGCAACTATAATTTTATCCTCAATATATAGTTCCAGTTGTGTTTGTCCCAGCGTGTGTACTATCTGGTCATTAATGCCCTTCAGGTGATATATGACGTCTTCATACACGATTGTCTGATCCGCGAGAGAAGATATTTTTATTAGATTAAGCTCGCTCCCGGAGTCTAAGAGTAGCTTAGATTTTTTGCTGATGGTCTGTTCAATGTGGCAGGTTAAATGATCGCGATCTAATTCTGCTTTGAAGTAGAGGATTTGTCGTTGCCGGTGTTTTTTAACTCGCTCACCGGGCGCCCACCGCTGGCGGCCGGTTGCTGCTGGTTTTCCTGCTGGTTGCCTTCCTTTTTGGAGTTTACATAATTCCTTTTTCGGCAATCTTTCAGCAGGTGTCCTGGCTTTTTACAATAGTTGCATTCGATGCTTCTAATTGGTGCCGTTGTGGAAGAAGGTCTTGAGTTTGTCGTTGTCAGTTTGCTCCTGCAATCCTTTGCCATATGACCAACTTTGTTACAGTGAAAACAAGTCGGTTTCTTCGTGGATTGGTGTGGCGCTCCATATAGCTTCTTTGTCGCTTCTTGTGAGTTTCTGACCCGTTCTTCTTCCCTTGCTGCTTGTATGGCCTTGTCTAACGTTAGCGGATTCCTGGCCTTGATGAAGTCTATTAGATGTGCTAGTCCCTCTACGAAGACTTGGATGCTTTGCTTCTTGATACTTGCTCCTAGTGCTTGAGCTACCTCCCAACTGTGCCCATTGGTCTCTTGCTCTATGATAAGTGTTTGGAGTTGCTCAATCCTATTTGCGTCGTTAGTTACATCTTCTCCGATTTTCTGCCTTGTTGAATACAATTCTGAGAATAGATAAGTGGTCGTCCTCTGCGGTTCTAATGCAGATTTCAACGCTTCCTTTAGTTCAGTCCAATGTTTTATTTCTTTGAACTTGACTGCCTGACGGGCTTTCCCCGTCAGTCTAACTTGAATACCTTGAAGAAGTCGAGCCTGTACATGGTCATGTGCGCATGCTAACGCAAACTCGCATTTTTCCAAGAATATTTCCAATTCCTCCTGCTTGTCCCCACTGAACGAGCCTGGCAAGAGTTTTAGAGCAGCCTCCAGTCCTATTGTCTCTCCTCTTGATCCGAATGGTTTGAAATATGTTAACTTATTTCGTATGAGTAAAAACTTAGACAAATTAGTTTTACAATAAATTAGCCAATTGCATTTAGTTAGTTTTAAGTATTGCTTTAAAAACTTTTATCTACAGTTCATTAAATAAAAATAATATTTAGCGATATCAAGTCAATGCCACTTGAACAATTAATAATATATTATAATAATGTTGTTTCTATTGTTAAGAGGGGGGAGGGGATTAATTTTATTCAAAATCGGACCAAAAAAAGTATAGTAGCGGCCGAGACAGTATATCGTAGTACTTGAAGTAACCCTTTGGCGGCGGCTGGTATTGTTGCATCCATGTAGTCGTACAGGTGTCAAGTGTGCACTGCACTGATGACTGATCAGTGGTGTCAGTGGTGGTGACGTCTGGCGCACGGCAATAATATGCGACGCGAGTACGCACGTGCGCACCGGCGCTCCGCACGCCGCGCGGATAATCCTGGTAGGTGACGCGTGGGCCGGGGGGGACAACTCGGAGGCGTCGAAGAACAACGTAGTTGGTCGACCGACCGCGGCGCATTCTGTGCTGCGTTCTCGGATATCAGATTTTCAGTTACGCGCGCTTTGTCGGGCGGCGGTGAGCACTTTGATGTGAAACTAATAGAACTACACCGCGTTACAACGTCGCGTTACTGCAGACACCGGCGCGGCCCCCGCGCGCGCGCGTGCACATGACGACGTTAGTTACGGCACGAACTAAGATATACAGGACTGGAAATGTCATGATCGGCGGAGCGCGGGGGATAGGTCCGCAATTGTCTAGCTAATCGTACACATCGATCTCGAGCGCCATCTATAATACTAAATGTTACCAAATTACCAAGTTAATTTTTTATTTGCCGCCCAATTGATGTTCTAAACTTAAATCAATTTATGTTTATAATTATTTACTTAATTTACTTAAATGTACATTTTCGTTTATAGTTTGCTACTTTTTTCATTTGGAATTTTAAAAGTTTATGCATATTATCTAATTTTTATATATAGGTACCTAATACATTTTAATTACAAAATGCGTATGTGTTCTGTGGTAGGATGTACAAGCATAAAAAAAAATTCCAAAGTATCTTTACATAAAGTACCAAATCATTTGAAATTAGATTGGAATACTGCTGTATGTAAAGTTAACAATCAAAAAAAACCTTTGAAATATGTTTGCTCAGAACATTTCACTAGTGATGATTTTATGACATACTCTGTGCCAAGTGATATCTGCAGCAGTGTGAGTATCGTAGATGGTAGATCAATTTTAAATAGATATAAAATGTATATAGGGAATTTAGTTTTGTAACTTTGATATTTAAATTATACACAGTTTATTGGTCAAAGGGTGAAACCAGGTTTAAAGAAAGGTGCAATACCTACAGTATTTGTCCATGAGAATCTAATTTCTCAAAGTGCTCAAAATAGTAAAAGTACTATAGAATCTAATGTACAATGCCAGACAGAAATATTTAGAAGGGAATTATTTAGACAAGAGGTATCATTTAAAATTAATATATTTTTATGCTTAATTGTTATGAAACAAAATATGTTAACTTTCAAATATTAATGCTATAAATTTAAGGTTGTACAAGATCAACAAATTAATTCACAAACATTTGCTACAGAATTAGACAATGAAGGAATATGTTCGAGTAAACGATTACGTTTAACCCATTCTAAAGTAAACATTTTAATTTGTTTAGAAAATATTATGTATTGTGAGGATAAATGGATGAGCAGCATGGTTTCCGTAGTGGGAAATCTACTGTCACTTGCAGCCTATCTTTCACATCATATATATTAAAAAGCTTTGAATCTGATTGTCAAGTTGATGCTGTGTTCACGGACTTTAATAAAGCCTTCGACACTGTCATTCATAGCCGCCTTATCTCTGAATTGGATTCACTTGGTATCGGTAATCCTTTACTCTCATGGCTCCAATCTTATTTAAGTCAAAGAAAGCAATTCGTAAGAGTTCACGGCGTTGACTCTGACTTATTTATTACTCCCTCTGGGGTCCCCCAAGGAGGGCATCTCAGTCCTCTTCTGTTCATCCTTTTCGTTAACTCAATTAACAGGTACATTTCATCCTCTAAAGTTCTTCTGTTTGCCGATGATATTAAAATTTTCTTAAAAATTACATCTCCGTCTGACAGTCTTTAACTTCAATCAGCTCTCAATACTTTCTCTCTCTGGGCCCAGCGTATTGGCCTAACGCTCAACCTCAACAAGTGTCATGTTATGTCATTTCATAGAAAACGTACTTGCATAATACATCCTTATTCCCTTAATGGCTCTACTCTCAAGCGTGTATCCACTGTCAAAGATCTTGGGTTCTATCTAACTCCTTCTCTTTCCTTTGAACACCATATTGATGTTACGGTTGGTAGAGCGTTAAAAACTCTGGGGTTCTTAAAGCGCAACACTAGCCTTTTCACGACCACTAATTATCTTCGCTCCCTCTATTTTTCCCTTGTCCGCTCTGTCTTAGTATATGGCTCAGTTGTATGGTACCCGTATCTAGCCAAGGACCAATTACGTTTAGAGCGTGTCCAAAACCGCTTCCTTTCCTACGCCGCCTTTATACTCAATATTGATCACCCACCCCATGATTACCTATCAATTAGAGCTTCCTTAAATATCCCTACTCTCGCATCTCGTCGTGTCGATGCTGACCTCTCATTCATCACCTCCCTCCTCAACGGCTCAATAGATGCCCCTAACCTTCTTTCCTCTATCTCTTTCCGCGTTCCTGTGCATTTCACTAGAAATCACTCTTTATACCTTGTCTCCTCTCACCGTACTAACTACTCCTATAATAATCCATTAGATAGAATGCTCCGCCTACTTAATAGCTCCTGATCTTTAGCTGACTATATTATTGTTTATCTCTACTGAATGTTTTTGTCTTTAGTTTTATTTTACCTTAGCATGTACTCTTTTTAGCTGAACGCTGTTTAGTATAAGTTTAAACTTAAGTCTATAATTATAACTATATTTTCCATGTATTTTATTTCATTATTATCACTTCATGTTAACCTACTAATTGTACAATGTATCTATAAATTGCCGTTTGGCGTTAAATAAATAAATAAATAAATAAATAAATATTTTTGTTATTTTAGGAGTATGACTATTTTTCAAATTTTAAATATAATATAATTGAGAATATGACATTACCAGTAGGATGGAATTTATACAAAGATGAAACAACTATAATTTTATACAAACCTTTAATTAAGAACTTTAACTGTGAAGAAAATAAGAAACAATTAGTCATTGAAAAACAAATAGTTTTCAACGATGATTTATCAATTGACTTTTATGTCAATAAGTCTTGTATTCAACCTGAAAGTATAGGAATGATTAAACTAACATATCCTATTACCATAGAATGTATAGAACAGGCAATAATTACTTTTGATTGGAAATTAACATGTCAAGGTGGACCTAAACCTATTGATTATCCCGGTACCTAATTATAACAATACATTTTCTATATTGTATAATAACTTAACTTTTAGTTCTTGGTGAAAAAAATCTAACACAACTGATTTTATGTTTAGGAATACATAATATGAAAAATGCTTATCTTGAAAGCAACTTTTGGCGCCACATTAAATGTCCTATCCTAATAGATGAAAAAAAAAGGTGCCATTATTGTAATACATTGTTTTCTTACTTAAGACGTCGCAGATGTAGGTCTTTGATTACTAAAAACAAATATATAGGTTCTACACTGACTCCAACACGTCGCAGTGTGTTGAATAAAATTATGAAAAAAAAAAAATATTTACAAAAATGTAATTTAAGGTAACATTTTTAGAAAAAATTAAAATGAAATTATATTACACAATATCAGATACCTACTTATAAATTATAATGTAATATAGTTATTATATTTGTTATATGCATTTTAGATTTCAAACAAAAATATCAAAATTAAACACTGAATTAGAACATTCCCATGCCAAAATTAAAAATATGTCTGTCTCTTCTATAAATGAGTTATTAGATTCAAAAAATTTGAATGATCCACAGAAGTTAATTATCAAAGAAATAATTAATACAAGTAGAGCGACGATCCCAAATAATAAACGTTACAGTGAAGACTGGATTTTATTATGTATTTTATTAAGGATTCGGTAATAATTATTTAATATTGAGTTAAATATGTAAACTAATAGCTAATTCAATTTTTATAGGTCACCTTCTACATATACATTTTTAAAACAACAAGATATTTTACCTTTGCCTTCTGTACGTACCACACGTAAATATTTATCACTTGTTAATACACAATGTGGATTTGACAAACAATTTTTCCAATTATTAAAAAAGAAATTTAGCATGCTTACTTCCAACCAAATCATGGCATGTTAATTTTCGATGAAATATGCGTACGAGAAAGTATTAGTGTAAACTCTAAAACTTTAAACTACTCTGGATTAGAAGATTTTGGTGAAGATGTGCAAAGTTCAGGGTTAAAAGCCAATCATTGTTTAGTCTTTATATTTCAAAGCTTAGCTGCCAATATCTCCCAGCCAATAGCAGTATTTGCTTCTAGGGGCCCTGTAAAAGGTAATATTATATTACTTAATATATGTATAGTTGTTGTAATTTGTCAATTTGTCATAATATTGTAATACGTAGAAATACTTAATAATAATCTAACTCAATTTATGTTTTGTGTTTTCTATGTTTTGTTCTCTATATTCTCATGCAATTTAACATTTTAAGGCCTGTGTTTTGGGTATTGCATGCAGCATGCTGATGTTTCAAGAAACATTTGATACGTGTAAAATAAATGATTTATAATTTATTTTATAAATCTACCGTCTTTAAACTACTGTAAGGTACCATGTTCTATATTCGATATTTGATAATAACATGCAATAAGTTATTTTTTAATGCAAAATATATGTTTTAATAATATTTAATTTATTATTTGATTTTAAATGTTAATTATGAATAATACTCAGTTTTGTTAACCCCCCAAGGTTGGCCAGACTGTTGTCGGCAATATTTGGCCCTGTACGGTGACAGGCCGACTAGTATCAGTGATGGTAACCTGTTATCAATACTGATAACTGTTATAATCTGCTACTGTTACTATCAAAATAACAGTTAAAATAACAGTTACTGTTATTGACTGTTATTTTTCGGTTTAACATGTTATATGTAACATAATCTAACCATAGACTTATACTATTATCATAGTATGCATTGCTAAATTGAGTAGTGATGGGATATTGCGTGGCAGCGGGCTACCCGCTATTTGCGTTCCTTTTGTAGAATCGTTACAACTTACAATAAAGTAACGATTCCAAAAAAACTCATTAGGTACCTACCTAATATCTACATAAACGTATCTACGTAAAAAAATTATTTAGTTACACGACGTGTGTGGTTAACCTAATTGGAGTATTTGGACTGGACTTGTTACGTACCGAGAACGATCAAATCAAGCCATCAAAGTTGAAGATTTAATTTTAAACGTGTAATTCCTACTTGACAGAAAATTTGAAATCATAATATTCTTTAATGATAATTACAAGTTTTTATTAATGATATATGTCTATCAAATGTATTGTTATTATAATATATAATATTATATAGTATTGTTCAAATAATGATTTTATATTTTTTATACAATTTATATTTTACAATTGACATTATATTATGTATTTTACATACTGTATTATAACCATTAAATATATGATATTAATTTAATAAATTTAGTCTGTGTTTTATATTTTTACTTATTAGTTATTAGCTTATTACCAATATAATAGTATAACAATAATAATAATTTGCAATTTAAAGCTAAATATTTATTATTACTTGATTGTTAGTTATTACTATATAGGGTTCTATGCAATATGATAATATGTTATGACATGTCAATACAAGTTAGATATTGCAATACATCAGCCACTCTTTTACCCACAAAACAAATAATAAATATCATTCACTAATCTTCTAGTGTCCAGTGTACTGTGTAGCTACTGTTGTTATTTAATAAATACACAAGTTTTATTCTTCAAATTTGAATTGTGAGATTTATTTGTAAAAATAATAGTCATGGATAGGAGAAACAGCTCAGTATGGTCATATTTTACTATTGTAGACAACGTTTATGCAAAATGTGATATATGCAAAAAAGATAAATCATATAAGTCGTCATTAACTAATCTTAAAAAACATCTATCTAGTTGTCATATGATTTTCTTAAAACATGAACAAGGCGTAAATAAAGTAAGTAAATTACAAATTAATATCACATTAAAACAACTTAATTTTTAAATTTAATTAATTATTCCTAATATTATTAAAACTCTAGAATCAATCCAGCATTGTAACAGATATTGATGACCCTAGTAGCCCTAGTAGTATCCATCATAGTATTAACGAGCCTTCAGTAAATTCGACTTCCCCATCATTGCCATCAACTAGCTCTGTACCTGGTACTTCTCATCTAACTTCATTAGTTGATCCATCAAATGTAAATGTCTTTACTCAAATCCAAAATGGTCAATCCCAAATGCAAGCTGAAAATAATGCAAAAGCACAAAAGCGTAAGCAACTGTCTATTGCCACTTACATTCCGAAAAAACTTACCATTAATATGAAGAAAGATATAGATCAATCTCTTTTAAGTTTATTTACAAAAGATTATCAACCTTTTAAAATAGTTGAGGACAAGGGTTTTAAAAGCTTCGTTAAAATGTTGAACCCTAGTTATACACTACCAAGTCGCCAATCAATTTCTAAAGAACATATCCCAGCCTTATATGAAAAATGCATGAGAGAAATGAAAGAATTGGTATTGAAAGAAGCAGAACATATTTGTTTAACTACCGATTGTTGGACATCTCGCAATAACGAAAGTTTTATGGCCATCACCATACATTTTGTTGATTCTAATTTTTTGTTAAGGTCGGTTCTTATAAGTTGCTCTGCATTTAATGAAAGTCATACTAGCAATAATTTGAGTGCAGAAATAAAAAAAACTGTAGACGAATGGCAACTTGATGGTAAGGTAGAATTGGCCGTCTCTGATAATGCTAGTAACATAAAAAATGCATTAACTTCATTAAAATTTAAACACATGGGATGCTTTGCACATACTTTAAATTTAGTAGTTCAATCGGCTCTTACTTTAGAAAGTGACCTTGTAGATAAAGTTAAGACCATCGTCACACATTTTCGCAAAAGTACAGTAGCCAATAATAAACTGAAAACATATCAAATCAATAATGGCGTAGACGAACCAAAAAAATTGCTACAAGATGTTCAAACACGGTGGAATGCCACATATTATATGTTACAACGTTTTATAGAACTAGAAAGTTCCATAAGAGGGACATTGGGGTTGCTCGATAAAGCACCTCAGAGTTTAAATTGTGATGAATGGACATTATTAAAAGAATTGTGTACTGTACTTAGGCCTTTTGAAGAGGCTACTAAAGCAGTAAGTGGTGAATCTTATATAACTGCATCAATAGTCATTGTATTGGCTCAAGGTTTATTAAATGCATGCAAAAAATTGTCGACGATGAAATTTCAAAATAGAACACATACTATTATAAAAAAACTTATTAGTAATATGGAAAATCGTGATGCATGGAACAATTTTGACATGAGTAAAACTTTATGCCGGTGTACTTTTTTGGATCCTCGTTTTAAAAACCTCCCATTCAGTAACAATGCTGTGTTAAACGAAACAACAAAAAATGATGTTATTGAAAAAACGTCCAACATAATATATTTAGAAAGATCCAAACAAATTGATGAACAAAATCAAGACCAACCTGAATATATTAGTATAGACACTGCATCAACGTCAAATAGTCTATCGATTTGGGAAACTATTGACACTAGCGTAGCTAAATTAATGCCTTCAGGGACCTCAAAGTCACGTGCAATAATTGAGGTTCAAAGGTACTTGGAAGATGGTATACTGAAAAGAAATTTAGATCCGCTTAAATGGTGGAAAGATCATAGATATAACTATCCTTACTTAAGTATTTTATCTAAGAGGACTTTATGTTGCCTTGGTACTTCAGTTCCTTGTGAGCGTATTTTTTCAAAAGCCGGACTCATTTTAAATGATCGTCGTTGTCGTCTCAAAAGTGACAAAGTAGAGATGTTATTGTTTTTAAACTATAATTCAACATAAAATTATAATATTTAAATGTATACCTTGTTGAGTTAATAAACTTAAATGTGTATTTATTATCTAAACAACTATCCAGTAGGTACCTATGTTATGCAATATAGTTATGTACTTACATACCTATTATTATTTATTGTATACTTTTGGTATAAGGTATTAACCAACAAGGAAGCTTATTTGTTTTTTTTTATGTAATATTTTAATAATAATTATTTATTATTCTAAAGTTACTCATGTTATTTTATATATATATTATTTAGTTTTATTTTGACCTATGTTATGTACTTACATATTATTATTTATTGTATATTTTTGGTATAAGGTATTAACCAACAAGGAAGCTAATTTGTTTTTATTTTTAACTATACTATATATTATTATGTAATATTTTAATAACTATTATTTATTATTCTAAAGTTACTTATGTTATTTTATATAAATATTATTTAGTTTTATTTTGAATTTTGAAACAGATATATTAAATTGCCAACACACTAAAAAAGGTACCTATAGAGTAAAGGACTACTAAATGTATATAATATATATTATAATTTAGTTATGAGTTATTTTGTAATAATTAGTTGAGTTAATTTTAAAATTAATTGCTTGAAATTTTGAATATAATATAATATTTAATACATTTAAAATACATGTTTAACTATTCAACTATTAGGTACAACAAAAAAAAAAAAAAAACGCTATCAAGTCAGTAAATAATAGAATAATAATATTAATACGTTTAATGTCCACGTATCATTGTTGTCTCGTTGTTGTTGTTGTTGTTGTGGTGATAACGTTCAACATGTCGGGTGATAAGAACGCAAATCCTGCAGGACCAATGGCACCAACTTATAATGAACTTTTCACGCTTGTCGAGACCCTTCGACAAGAGGTAGCCGCTATGGGAGTGTCGAGTAGGGAGGCCTCGAACGCGGATCAGGCTGGAAGACAATCGCGTCAACCTGTGATGGATTTCCGGGTGTTGCCAGATCTCGACAAAACCGTCGGTACCTTCGATGGACGTGAGTCTACCCATGCGTCGGCCGATTGGCTAGCCTCCGTCGAAGGGGTCGCCGATTTAAACTGTTGGCCGTTCGCTTATCGAGTTCAGTTCGTGCGCGCGAATGTGCAAGGAGCTGCCCGAGATTGGTTTGTTGACGAAAAAGTTAGCGACGACGTTGAACGTGGCAGCTGTTTTTTCTGCCATAAGATCGGGCACCTGTCACGTGATTGTCCAGTGAGACGAAAAACTATTACGTGTTACCATTGTGGAGTGGCCGGACATTTGAAGTCAAACTGCCCGGACTTAGCACAAGTGAATGCCGTGTCGGGGGGCGGCGTGCCGAAGATACATCTTTACCTGAAGGTCGGAGTGATCAACGGACGTGACTACAGCGCCCTAATAGACACTGGGAGTTCGTGTACACTCCTAAAATCCACAGTAGCTGTTAAGAGTGGATTGGAGATACGGCCGTCCGAAAAGTGATTATACGGTGTGGGTAGCACGATCGTGCCATCGCTAGAAGCCGTCGGTGAATCTACCATTGAAATTATTATCGATGGGGTCAACGCGGGACCTGTAGGCGTCCTTGTGGTACCTGATGCGGCCCAGGGGCCTGACGTTATAGTCGGACGAAATTGGCTAGACTCGTCGACCGTAACTTACCGTAAGGTTGGTAATGATTTAATTATTGAAAAAGTGTCTTCTGTCAACGAGCTAGTGGAGCCTTCAGTAATGACGCTGGGAAATGAATTTGATGTACTGTACGTGGTCGATGATGAAGATGTTGATACGCCTTTACCGCTTGTCTTGGACGATTTTAAATTCGTGGCTGAAGATGCCAGTTCAGTAGAGCGTGAAGAGCTAATGAATCTGGTCAATGAGTACCGTGGGTGTTTCGCCAAGGGACTGTCGGAGCTGGGATGCACACCACTGATGACCATGGACGTCAACGAAGTGCCTGGGAGCAGGCCCGTGGTATGTAGGCCTTACAAGACGTCGGCTGAAGACCGGAAGGAAATCGCCGAGATTGTCGGAGAGTGGAAGAAATGTGGTATAGTAGAAGAGACGCAGTCGCCATACGCCAGCCCAGTTTTACTTGTAAAGCAAAGCGGTGGTAAACACAGGCTGTGCGTCGACTATAGGCGGTTGAACAAGCAAACTCTGTGACACCATTTCCCTCTGTCCGATATGGGGGAACAACTTTAGTCACTAGCTACGGCCAGCTTGTTCGCTCAGCTCGACCTGGCGAGTGGGTATCTGCAGATACCACTCACTCCTGAAGCAGCTGCAAAGACCGCTTTCATCACTGCGGACACCACAGGACAGTTTGCGCGGATGCCCTTTGGGTTATCGGGTGCCGTAGCCGAGTTCACTAGATTAATGCACAAGGTGCTGGGGCCGCTCAGGGGTGATGTGGTTCGGAACTATCTAGATGATATGGTCGTAGACGCCGTAAGTTGGTCGGACATGTTGACCAAACTGCGTCAAGTTTTTGACAGACTGAGGTGTGCTAATTTCACTCTCAAGCCGTCCAAGTGCTCGTTTGGAACCAAACGCATTGAATTTTTGGGGTTTATCGTTGAAGGCGGAATGATACAACCTGGTGAGGAAAAGACTCGCTGTATCGTGAGTATCCGGAACCTAGTGATGCTCACGCGGTAAGAAGATTTTTGGGTCTTACAGGGTTCTTTAGGCGATTTGTAAAGGATTATTCGAAGATAGCCAAACCGTTGACCAGGCTTACAAAGAAGGATGTAAGGTTTGAGTGGTGCCCAGAAACTGAAGAAGCTTTTTTAACCATGAAAAAGTTATTGACCGGGCCACCAATACAATCCATGTTCAACCCCAAGTCCGGAGTGATAGAGTTACATACGGATGCTAGTGCGGTGGGCCTTGGGGCCATGCTGATGCAAGCCAGTAAAGAGGGTGAGCCCTTACACTTGGTCTATTGTGCAAGTCGAACAACAAGTGAAGCTGAGTCCAGGTACCATTCGAGTAAACTGGAGCTGATGTGCATCGTCTGGGCTGTACGCAAGTTGAGACAGTTTCTGTTGGGAGTACGGTTTACTGTGTATACTGATTGTCAAGCATTAGTGTACTTGAATTCGTTCGGAGGCACTAGTTCTCAGATAGCACGTTGGCACGACTCCCTACAAGAGTTCGACTTTGCAGTGAAATACAGGCCTGGGGTACAAATGGGCCATGTGGATGCACTTTCACGTGCACCAATGAAGTCGGAGGAAGGAGTGTTCGATGAACAACTGGATGTCTGTGTGGTACTCACTCTGGAAGAAAGGGTGCGGATGTGTCAAGCTTCGGATGCTGAGCTCATGGACATCAAGAAAAGGGTTGAAGCCGAACACGTGAGCGGCGGAGGAGCTGGGATGCTGAGTGACTACGAGGTAGAAGACGGGCTGTTGTATCGCCGATTCCATGGCAAGCTGCTATTCGTCATGCCGAAAGCCATGAGGAAGAGTCTTGTCGTAAGTGCCCACGACCTCAGCGGACACCCTGCTGTCGACAAAACTATGGCAAACATACGGCAGGATTTTTGGTTCACGGAGATGAAAAGATACGTTCGGTTCCACATACGCATGTGCTTTGAGTGTCTAATGGTAAAGGTTCCTAGAGGGAAGCAACCAGGATTATTGCACCCCCTGCCCATTGGGAATAGGCCGTTCGAGACGGTACACGCAGACCATGTTGGACCATTTTTGACTACTGAAAGGGGTTGCAGGTATGTCTTAGTATTCGTGGACAGCTTTACTAAGTTTGTTTTATTTTATGCTGTAGCTGGAACCGGTGCGGAAGAGACTGCGCAGTGTGTGCAACGTCTTGTTGGAGCGTATGGGCTGCCCAAACGGCTGGTGACTGACCGAGGTACCAGTTTTACTGCGCATAGCTTCGTCACCTACTGCGAAGAGCAAGGTATAACTCATGTGCTGGCGTCGTCAAGGCACCCCCAGACTAATGGTCAAGAGGATAGAGTTCACAGCGCCCTGATGTCTGCCTTGATCACCACTTGTGTCGAGCCGGAGGATTGGGACTTGGAGCTCTTGAAGGTCCAGAACGACCTGAATAGCAGTGAGAGTAAGGTGACCAGGAAGACCCCTTTTGAGCTGCTACATGGGTATAGGCCACGCTTCCGATTGGGAAACCTACGTCTTCTTTCTAAGACGGAAGGTGACTGGGAAGTACCTGAGGAGCTGCGGTTGGCCATAAGGAAGCAGATGGAGGATGCCAAAGAAAAGGTCAAGGCGAGGTATGACCAACATAGGCATGACAACACCCAGTCTACCGTGGGGGAAGTTGTGGTAATGAGACGCGCTCCAACCTCTACGGGATACTCGACCAAGCTCCAAGATCGGTATAAAGGTCCTCTGGTAGTAACGGAAGTCCTGTCCGGGGATGCGTACCGAGTGGCTAGTTTAACCACTAGAGGAAGGAGTGCGTACTCAACTACTGCCCATGTATCCCAACTGAAGTCCTGGCGGCTGCAGTCTGAAGAGGGAGATCAAATTGCTGATTATGACCAGGTGGAAGAGCACGTGACCGATGGGGCTGAGGGTGAATCTGTTCTGAAAGAGAGTAGACCTCAACGGCAGCGGAAGCCGCCGGTGTGGGCAAAGGATTATGGGAACTAATAATTGAGAAAAAAAAATATATTGCAAAATGTAAATTTTTCTATTTTTCTATGTGAGTTTTCAGTATTGTAACTGTATGTTCCTGATAGAACCTTAATTGGAAAAAAAAAATGTAATGATGTCAATTTTTCTATTTTTTTTTTTATGTAAGTTTTGTAACTGTTTGTTCCTGTTAGAACGTTAAGGGTTTAAAGATATTGTAACTGTATGTTCCTGAAAGAACCTTAATTGAAAAAAAAAAAATGTAATGATGTCAATTGTTTTTCTATTTTTTTTTATGTAAGTTTTGTAACTGTTTGTTCCTGTTAGAACGTTAAGGGTTTAAAGATATTGTAATATGATGTTGTTTTTTTTTTTTTAAATTTAAAATAAGTTTTGTTTCCAATTATTAATTGAGAATAACTTAATGCTGTGAAGTTAAGTAAATTTAAATTTGAAATTGTTATATGTTAAGTCTGTTGAGGACAACAGTAAGGTCAGGGCCGGTCGAGTGTTAACCCCCCAAGGTTGGCCAGACTGTTGTCGGCAATATTTGGCCCTGTACGGTGACAGGCCGACTAGTATATAGTAGTTGCGAGCCGGATGCTGTCTGTGCTGTTCGTTTTTCTGTCGGCGGGTGTGAAAGTGTGGCCGAAGAGTGACTGTTGTTAAATAAAAGTTGTTTTAATTCAAATGGAAGTGTGCTGTTTTTTTTTATTTACTAGTATTTGTTTACAAATCGTTTATTTGCTGAAGAAGAGGCGATAACAGTTTTAAATAATTATGATAGGTATAGTTCTTGCTCAACTCGTCATTAAAGCGATTTGCCTTCTGGAAGGTATTGGTGCAATTGTCAATGGTGTGGTTTCTGATGGAGCATCAACTAACAGAAAACTTTGGGATGAGCTTGGAGTTAGTGGTAAAAAAGGCAAAGTAAAAAATTTTTTTGAACATCCTTTGAAAAACAATAAAAAGGTGTACATGTTTTCTGAAGCACCTCATCTAATAAAAAATGTCAGAAACAGGTTGTACAACAAAAAAAGTTTAAGAGTAAGTAATACTAAGAGTAAAATAACTGAACACTAAACACATCAAACCTTTTGCGTTTAAATAATACTTATATGTTATAATATATATTTAGGAGTCACCAGAAAAGCCTTTCATTAGATGGTCACATTATGAAGAAGTATATATGAATGATATAGCAAGAAATTCAAACTCTCCAACCAAAGTATGCCCTAAAATAACTCCAAGACATATAGCTCCAGACAATTTTGCTAAAATGAGTGTGAAACTAGCCACTCAAGTAATTAAACAAAATATTTTTATTTTTCAGACATTATAGTAGAATTGTAGATGATAAATTATACAAATTTAACAAATTATATTGCAGATATTCAGTGATTCCATGGCTAAGGGTATTCAGTTTTATAGGGAATACGTTAAGATTGACTCATTACAAAACAGTCATGAAACGCAAAAATTTACTGAAAGATTAAATTTATTGTTTGATATTTTGAATCGAAAATACCCAGTTGAGGGGATTAAAAAAAATAGCAATGATTTTAAAGTAGACAAATATACCAAGTTTACTATACATGTAATTATAATTCAAAATCAATCCTATTATTATGTTTCATAGGTCTTAGAAGATACCATTGCATGGCTTGATTCTTGGGAAGTTCAAGTTGAAAAACATGGTATAACAGGAGATGAATTTTTAACACAATCAACAGCTGAGGGATTAAGAGTCACGATACAATCAACATTGGATCTTTGTAAATACCTTTTAGATGAATGTGGTTTTAAGTATATACTGACAAATAAAATGAATCAGGACCGTTTGGAAGTAAAACAAATTATTTATCTACTCATCTAATAAATAAATTCATAACAGAACTTTTTTTTTAATTACATACCAATTTTTTGGTACTGCGAGGCAAGCAACAGGCCTGAATGATCACCCATGTACACCAACTTTCCTTCAAGTTTACAAAATGTTGGCTGTCTATTCCATTCTGAAGCCTCCAAAGAGTGGAAATTGTTCAATTTTAAATTCGGAAACTCCCAAAATTACAATAACTGATCTAAAAACCGTTTTCAATACTAATAGTATCACAGAAAAAGAAAAAAAAATTCAGAACTTGCGTAAAACACTAGATTCCTATGTTACAGTAGGTTTAGAAGTAGAAGATGTATTTGATATTAATGATCATAATTATTTTAAAGCTGACCCAGAAACCTGTGTTTTATATTATATATGTGGATACATAACTAGATACTTCATGAAGCATAATAACTGTAAGGTTTGTCAGAAAGCAATAGTTGGTAAGTATAATTTATATTGACATAGGTACACTTTGAAACTGATCAATCTAATTCTAAAGTAAATAATAAAAGTTTATAATTTTTCAGGCACAACAGATTTTTGTGATAGGCCAGAATCAGTATTGACAAATTTAAAATCGAGAGGGGCATTAACTCACCCAAATAAAATTGTATTTTCTTTAATTACCGAAATGGAAAAATCATTTTCTAAATTTTGTGACTACAGTGATGTTTTTAATTTGACGATTGATGATTTCTTTGCACACACACTAAAAAGCATTAAGTGGCCTTGTAGTCAACACAAGTGTGATACATTAGCATCAATTTTATCGTACTATGTCACCATGCGAATGCGGCAGTATACACAAATAGCAAATAAAAATGTTGCAAAAGTAAACGCTAAAAAGAAGAAATGTTCCAAACTTACAGTGTCATAAAAAAATCATAATTAATAAATATTTTAATTTACATTTACCTATTGTTTTTTGTTTACTGCTAAATTATTATCAAATTTCGAAAATGTATATTCCCAGATAGCAAAAATAGATTTTTTTATCATTATTTTGATATTATTTTTAGTATGATATCATTCGATAAATATTTTTTTTTTTCATCATATTCATTGAAAAAATGTTTTAGAAATGATTATAAAATGACGGTTGGCCCCGAGTTTAACATTAATAAAATATTACCAAATTATTAATTATGAAATAATACAATTGTATTATCATTAAAATATTTATGAAAAATAACAATAAATCAATACATTTCAATTGTAATTAAAACGTAACATTTCAAATAATAATAAAATAATACTAATGTATTATCAATTTACTATTATTTTCATTTTATTAATATATTATTTTTTTTTAATTGAGTTTAAGCCCGGCAACTTTGGCCATTATCTGTTTTTTGTTTGTAGGTTATTTGTAACGGGGGTGGGGAGAGAGGAATGGTAGGTTGAAACACGTTTGGATGTGTGGCAAGGATTTTTTGCTAAAAATCCTGGGTTGTCACCCATCCAGGAGCTAGCAACGCGGACTGATACGTACACTCAACAGTGTTGAGTAAACGGACCTACCTCACCAAGCCACAAAAATTAATATATTAATATAAAATGTATACTTTCTTTTTGTAGTATCATTCAAGAAAAATAGACCTATTATTATAGAAGTAATTTTATTACCTAAAAAAATATGTGTTTATCATCAACAGTCTAAGGATAATTTGGTTAAAGCTCCTTAGTCCTTATACTCTCGTTGTTCCTTCCCATACACTTGAATCCATACATATTGGCATTAATAAGTATGTATTTTATTGTTAAATAAATCTCCATACCTTATATAATATTATACTATTTAAATATTATAATATTTAATAAAATACAAATATATTATAAATTTAACTCTAAAGTTTAATAAAACGCATATTGTGCATATAATTACATTTTTATACAAACAATTTATTAGAAATAAGTAAACAACAGATTATTGTGTATCATTACATCAATTAATAAAAATAGTTCTATGCAAACATTTAAATTGAAAATAAGTAGAAAAAATATTATACATAATAAACTTATTACAAAAGAAATATTGTGTAAACAATGAATATTAAAAAAAATTGGTGAAAATAAATTGATTATAATATTATTATTATATTTATACCTAAAACTTATGTTTAGTATATATATTACATAAAAAATGAATTTATCTTTTATAAAACAGGTAGCAAATAGAACAATATTTTTTTTCATCATTATAATCAAATTATAACAATTTACAATTGTATAATAAATATAAGTATTTTAATTAATAATTTATATACTGTACCGAATTAAAAAAAAACCTTTGAAATAAAATTGGTAAGTTTCATAACTTCTTCTATGAAAAAATTAAAGTTTAACTTATCAATAGTAATAATAGAAATGAATAATGAAATTATATTACAAGAAAAATTGTTTCAACCTTATATTATAAATAACTTGCAATTATTTGTATAGTTAAAATTCAGAAGATTCTGACTTATTTCTGAATTTGGCACCAGCAATAAATATTTTGATTGGCTGCTCCACATCAATTGAATTAAAATTTTGAAATTTGTTAATTTTTTTTATAGAATCTATGATTAAAACATAAAGTTAAAAACAAACAATTAACAATTTTATTATTCAACATCTAATTTAAAGTGATTAAATTTCACTCACCAAAAATAACTGAACAACTTTTTAAAGTATGAAATACTTTCTTTTTTTTCTGACCTTTAAAACTATATTGTTCCAATAATATATCTTTAAACATGTATCGCATGATTGCACGCACTGTGCTTGGTAGAGTTCCACGCACCAAACGAGATAATTCTGAAATCTAGAAATATTTATGTACAATTATAGTCTATAATAGCCTACACATTTTTAACATTAAATTATATTTAATTATTTACCAATTTTTTTTTAAATACTGTATCTAAAAGTTTTTCTTCAAAGATTTCCAATTCGTCTTCATTTGATAGTGGTAGTGCAAAGATGAAATTATTATCTGAATCATCATTGAATACTTCTTTGGAACCTTTGTTTAAAAGTGCATTCTCAAGACTTTCAATCCTTTCTACTAAACCTTTTATTTCATACCATGTATTTAATGTTGTTCTATTGATTTTTGTTAAAATATCTAAATGATTAAAAATATAATTATAAAATATATCAAAGAATATTTTAATTTTAATTGAATAAAATACTTTGCTAATAATTAGTGAATGTATGTGAATTTTTTTTTATATACAGTACAAACCAAGTACATATGGCTCTGGAAAATTTATATCCTGAATATTGGTATATACATTATATGGCATAAAAATAAGCTGTTTCTATGGTATTGGGAACCAATAACAGTAATAATGTGTAATATACCACAGTTGTTTCTTTTAAAGTACCTAATTTATATTGTCTATTGTCTTGTTGTTGAACAGAGGACCGATTATATGCAGTTGCCATGAGTTGGTCTAAGGTATAGTTAATAGTTATATATATTGTACTTTAAATATCTATGATTTAAAATTTGAGTTACTGAAGGTGTTTTATCGTTTTTAACTTAATTAAGTTAATAAAAGTATTGAATTAGTGGCACCGAATTATTCCATGTTAACATTAGGCCATGGTTTTATTCAAGCCATGATTATGATTTATGAGTATCTAAACATATATTAGGCTATCTATATAATTAATAATTTTAATTATATATTTCTAAAGTTATATTTATTACATTTTTTTTAATTTTGTATTTGTCATTATTTATTTTTTGTATATTTTATTTTGTTTGTGCAAAATAACTTACTATGTAGACAATGATAATTTTTTTTTTCTTTCTTTCATGTACAATGTACATAATATGTGAGAATATTTCTAAATCCAAGAAAGGTGCTAATTTAATTTAGTTGTTTGTTAATTATTTTCAATAAATCTAACATGTATTTCCTATGTAACTATAAATAATCACCTACCTATATGATAAAAGACTGAATTTAAATAAAATATTAATCTTGAATCGTCAATTGATATCAAATAAAATTTGGTGCTTTTTTTGTGTAAGCGACACAAACTTATTGAAGATTTGAGCAGATCAAGGAACAAAACATTTAAGAAATTATACAAAAAAAACATCTTTCCGTGTGACTTACCGAGGACTTTTTTTCCTAATATCAAAGACTTTAGCCTCCTCCCCCCTAAAATTCAATCCGCCTTGCTCTAACCAAATTTAAAAAATGTCAGGGCCACTGTATTGAATAATTATTAGTAGTTATTACTTATTACTTAGTTACTACCTAAATCCCATATCCATACATACAAATTTAAGTTGTAAAAATTAAAAATAAATAGGTGTATTATAATTTTTAAATAGTGTGTAGATACCATTATTAGAATGCGAAGTTGAATTAGAATTAGATGATAGATTATTGTCTGTCACTTTGAATGGTGATGATGACGTTGTTATGATCTTCTCAACTTCGTTAAAATTGATTACATCTATAACAAATTAATATAAAATAAAATATTGCCTCATAATGTTTTTAATTATTATCTTGATTATTTTTAAGATATTATAATATAGCATATCAATATTGAAACATAATTAAAACGATAAATTTAAATATTATATAAAATAATACTTACTACTCATTTTAGATTTAGGGCTCAGAGATTTGCATTTGTTTGTATCAAAATTTAGTTTTCTCTTGAACAATGATGTACCAGGAAAAGTTTTTGGAAGATCTTTAGTAATTAATTTTTGCTTGGAAGGTGGTGTTTCTGTAAAATAAAAATAAACTATTATTTGAATAATTAGTACTGATTATTTTTATAGAATATTTGATATAGAACAATTTTTAAATTTGTATTAATAATAATTATCTGTTATAAGAAAGTATATAAATCAAACACAAAAATAAAGAAATAATGAGAAATATAAGAAACAAATAATAATACCAAGTACAATATTTTCCTCATGAATAACTGTGTTAGAATAGTTTGGATCTTTGTCTGAATCATCATCTTCTTCGTTGATAGATGAAGCTAAACAATTGATCAAGTTAAAATTAAATGATATATATAAACAACAAAATATAAATATAAATTACCTGGGCTATCTAAAGAGTCAGTGTTCCACTTAAAATTTTCACTTTTTTTAAAATCATTTTTCATGACTTTTTTCTTAATTTTTTGGAACCGTGTGAGTCTTTCTTCAGAAGTTTCATTTGAAGATGAAATATTTGAAGTGTCTTCAGATGCTTTTGACTTTTGTTTAGCTATAGTATAGTCATCTGTAATATATATAAAAATAATATTCAACTTTACAACTACAAAAATTATTCAATTTGTATTACCTACCTAAATCACTACATAATTTTTTGGCTTGTAAATAGTCAAAATCAAATTTATTTGGAGGAATTCTTCGCTTTATGAAATGTGTTGCATTTTTTTTTGGCCATGCGCAGTTAGTTTTATGGACCCAAAATGATGGTACAACTTCAACAGTATTGTCTTCAACAAAATTAATAACTGACCACATAATTGTAAGATTTTTCCACTGTTAAAAAATAATAATAATATTAATCTTAACAATTAATTGTCTTAGTATTATTTTATTCTATATTAGATCTAATTAATTAATTTTCATTTAATTTACCTTATTCATTATAACAAATTAATCAATACAAATGCAATCAATATGTATAGGTAGGTACATAATGCATTAATGTCATAATAAATACATTTCTTGTACATAATATAATTAATTATTCTCATCTGGTATAATATTATTTACAAAATTAATTAACAGTAATATAAGCTACCTATTAATATATAATACATACATTATAAAGGATTTAAAAAAAAAAAACACTGTACTTTTTGAGTATTTTAAGAATTAAGTGTGAATTAAAGGTAAAGCAACTAAATTATTATCTGAAGGTAATACAATCATTTTTTTTTTAATATCGTTAATGGAATACCAGGCTAGTGTATCACTTAATTTGCCAACAACATAGATATCTAACTCTGTAGATTTAATTGGTTTATCAAACAGCGTACTGATGTCCTCAAATTGTTTACAAATTAAATACATTGAATTTTTTTGATCAACTATATTGAATACTTTAACAATTTTATTACTATTAGTTAAAAGAAATCTATCGGCTTCAACGTGTGTTTTAATAGTATATTTCTCCATCTTTAACGTATTAAACTGCAAACCCTCATTATTTTCTATAAGTGGCCCGTTAGTATGAGGTCCAGTACATCTATACATTTTTTCTTCTTTTTGAGGATTGGATTTTAGTGCATGCATTTCATTAAACCTTTTAATGACTTGAATCAGTGGCTTATCTGGTTTTCTTATAAGATTTTTAAGAGTACTCATAAAGTTCTCAAATGGAAATGTTGAACAGTTATCCAATGCACCAAATTTAATAAAATCATCACATAAATGAGTTAATCCATGTACATTATGAGATATAAGATGCCGTCCATACAACATTTCAAAGTTCTTTACAAAATTATTCAAAAGTTTTTGTGCTATATCAAGATGACAACCATAATCAGGACTCAATAAGATTACCATTGCCAAACTCAATTTAAATAAATGTGTCCAATGTTTATTAGATAATACAGGTTTAGTAACAGTACAACCTAAATAAACTATAAACATACGTAACTCTGTAGATTTCCAACGATTAATGAGTTCCAAGCTTCTTGGTTTTCTAGCCATTTCACAGGGTATGTTAGTTTTTAAACTTACTAATGCCTTCGATATTTCTTTTATTTTCCATGATGCATAACGTATTGGAATTGGCCCCTTTACCCATAATAAAATTAATTTTCTCACAACACCTAAACATACTAAATGCTGATAGTCCAGAGAAAAATCATTGACACAATCAAAGTCTGTTAAAGTGCTTAATACAGAAATGTTTCCAATATGGTGCTCTTCTTTGGATTTAGTAATATAATTCTGATGCGTTCTTTTAGGAGGTTGTCGATCTGGTGATGTGTATGGAAAACATATTCGGTTTAATAAGTATACTCCTTCATGCTCACACCTTGAACATGAAAAGAAACCAGAATGGCCTTTGGTTTTTAACAAGAAAGACTTGGCCGGCGCATCACAACATAAAGCATCGATTTTAACTTTAAAAACTTTGTTATCTATTTCTATACCATTAATAATTAAATTATTTGCTTCTTCGACAAAATATTTTAAAAAACTGTTACTGTCCAAAGGTTTTTCTTTCCCATAGTAAATGCCAATCGGAAAAACATCACTTTTTGGGCGTATATAAGCCAATATTGGCCAAAATTGTTCAGGGCTACTTTTAAATAATGGGAGGCCATCCACACCAGCAACAATCTGGATAACTGATGTATTATTATTTTGTAGTAGACTACTTGAAATATTTTGTTTTATTCCGTTAGATAGACCAAAATGATAATATTCTCCAGGTTCAACTGAGTGCAAATTAGAAACATCTATTGGTTTGGAATTCAAAATAGTCCTTGAATCTTTGGGTATTGATTCAAAGCATTTGTGTTGTTTTAAAACGCATAATAAACCGTTAAGAGCAATATGACTTATTTTGTATTTTACAGCCCATTCTGCAATTAACGTTACTAATACTTGATCAGATTTAATATCATGATTTAATAAAATTGAGTCATTATTTTCATCTGACGAAGACAAATTATTACAACTAATATCTGAACGAGTATCTGAATCAAGACTATTATTTCTTTTATTCTGTACATCAAAATTGGTATGAAAAGAGAAGTTTGTTTTGGAAGTTTGTTCTGGTATATCAATTGCAATATTAGATGAGGACATAAATGTACAGTCATTAAGGTTTAAATTTAAATTTGATGTTGAAAGAATGTTTTGAGTATCGTTAGATGTGGACAATGGTATGCTTTTCAGTTGTTCTTCAACTCTTCTCCTTTTAGACCGAATACTCAAGTTAGACTTTTTATGAAACGACATAATTTCTAAAGGGAAAAAATAGATATTAGGTACAACTATTAAGGATGACTAGGTACAGCAGATATAAAATATAAAATAAACCAAAATGTTGTAAAGATTAGTTAGGTAAATATGTTTTGAATAAAATGAAACAAGTGCAGCTATAGAAATTAAACAAGACAAATGTTAAAGGCCACTGTTAGGTTGAAATCATCGAACACAACACGTTTTAAATGTTTGTTTTAACACTTTATTTTAACATTGACTCTTTGAGTAACAAAACATTAACAAACAACAAATTACTAAAGTTACAACAGTTTTAAATTACACGGACGTACTGCGTCTTACACTGCCCGTTGGCTACTACTTCTACAATTGTTGTGAGAGTACCTACTTGGATTTATTGGGGGGGGTCAGTGTGACCACCCTCTACATAATTTATAACATTCGGCCATCCGACTTTGTTGGACGCCCCGGCCCAACTTTCATTAGCTATCACTGATTATTTAACATAATTTAAAATAATTTGATAATTTAATAATTTAACATATTAACATAAGATATAATAAAAAAAAGAACATGTTTTTATGTATTTTTTTTTTTTTAGGACATACAGGACATATTTGTTAAGTAGGTTTTATTAACTAAATATAATCCCTTAGATGAGCTGGTCTCTTGCGGACTCGCTTTGGTCGCGTTGGTGTTTCTTCATCAGGAGTTGAAGTCTGGGTTCCTAGATGTTGCACCACTGTGTCCTGTTCAATTTCTTGGTCAGTACTCACTGTCCCATCCTGTTCAGCGTCACTCTCCTCTGATTGTTCATCCTTTTCAGAAAAACGCTTCAAGGCACTAACATGAGCAGTTGTAGCATACAAATGCCCTCCTGTGTGGTGTAGGTCTGCCAGTTTGTATGTATCTCCAGCGTTCACTGCTGTCACGACCATCGGTCCTCTGAACTTTGGTTGCAGTTTTGTTGAGCTTCCAGTCGACACTGGTGGTCTTCTAAGGTACACTATTTCTCCCAGTTCCAGTGACATATGTTTACGGTGCTGGTCATGTCTCAATTTCCATGTTGCCTGTTTTTCTGCAATGTCCTTGCGCAACTTCTGCTGTGTAGTTGCTGGTTGCTGGTATACAGGAGTTGTGTTTGTCAGTGTATCGAGTAGCCCATCTGTTTTAAGTGCATCATAACCATATACAGCAAAGAATGGACTTACTCCAGTGGTTTGGTTCGGTGCGGTGTTCAAGTTCAATTCTAACTCACTAAGGTGTTTATCCCAGGTGGCTTCATCGCCCATTTGGGTGGTAATTGCTCCTAATAGTGTAGAATTAACCCGCTCTACTTGACCATTTGCACGGGGGTGGCGTACTGATACCGCATGGTGTTCTATACCATTGGTTTCACAATACTGGTTGAAACATTCTGACTGGAAAGCTGTTCCTCGGTCTGTGATGATCCGCTTAGGTAGCCCATAGGTCAACGCAAATGTTTTCAGCTGTCCTACTACTACTCTTGATTGTATTGTTCTTGATGGATACAACTTAACAAACTTTGTTAAGTTGTCTACCAGCACTAAAATGTAAGCATTTCCCTTAGAACTTACTGGAAAAGGTCCCAGGTGATCTATGTTGACTGTTTCAAAAGGGCGATTACCAGGAGTTATAGGGTGTAGCATGCCCGCTTGTCTCCCTCGCAACTTCTTATATACTGCGCACTCTGGACACATATTGATATGAGCTTTTACGTATCTTCTCATACGTGGAAAATAATAGCGCTCCATCATCCTGGAGACAGTACGTTCGACGGCAAAGTGCCCGCTGAGGTCGTGGAACTTGACCACTAGACTTTTCCTCATTCTCTTAGGAACCATCCAGAGCTTTCGGGGTCCTGTTGCTGACTGCACCAATCTATACAATAAACCATTAATTAATTTATAATTTTGGGTTGTTATTTTACTAGCTGTCGCCTGTTTTAGTGATTCAATGATCTCTCGTAGTTCTGGATCACTGTACTGCATCCCTTTGACATACTCTTCTTCAGTTACGGCTACACATACTTCCAATCGTTCCGTGATCAGGTCGTCCAATGTATCTGAGCTGTCTTCAGTAGGGGCTCGACTGAGAGCGTCCACATGTGACATAGCTGTCCCGGCACGATGTCTCACCTCCACGTCAAATTCTTGGATCAGGTCAAACCAACGAGTTATCTGGGAGTTGGTCGACTTAAGACTATTCATGTAGACAAGTGCTTGACAATCAGTAATGATAACGACGTGTACCCCAATTAGCCAGGAGCGCATCCTGTCAAAGGCCCACACGATCGCCATGAGCTCCAGCTTACTTGAGTGGTAGCGACGTTCCGTCTCGCTGGTTTTTTTACTGTAGCAGTGCACTAGACGTAGCTCTCCAGACTCGTCTCTTTGCAACAGCATGCCTGCTAGCCCGTTACAAGATGCATCTGTATGTAACTCAGTCGGCCTGGTAGCATCAAACAATTGCAGTACTGGTTCACTAAGTAAATCTAACTTAATCTGTTCAAATGCACTCTGTTGTTCTGGTCCCCATTTGAACTTTGTTTCCTTCCTTGTCAGTTCAGTAATTGGTCGTACCTTTTCTGCAAATTTGGGTACGAAGCGTCGAAAGAAACTAGCTAGACCCATGAAGCGACGAACTTCATGTTCGTTTTTGGGTTTTGGGAACTCTTCAATTGCCCTCAGTTTCACTACTCCGGGACGTACTCCATCAGCTGATAATTCGAAGCCCAGACATTCTATACTTTTCGCAGCAAATATACATTTGGTTGGCCGTAATGTCAGCTTCGCGGCAACGAGTGCTTCTAGAACTTGACGTAGGCGTTCCTTCATTTCCTCCCAGTCCCTGGCAGGTATGAAGTAGTCATCGAAGTAATTTATGACTATTCGATTCTTCAATCGTCCTATAGCTCGGTCCATCACCTTGGTAAATTCAAACGGGGCATTTTTCAACCCAAATACCATGCGAGTAAATTGACCTGTTCCATCTGGTGTGATAAAGCTAGTCAATGGTTTCGCAGCGTCAGTCAATGGAATTTGCAAGTAGGCGTGGGCCAGGTCTAATACAGTAAACATTCGGTAACCCGCCATTTGTTCCAGTAAGTCATCAATGTTTGGTAGGGGGTAGACCTGTTTCACTGTTTGATCGTTTAACCGTCGATAGTCCACGACTAACCTCGACTCCCCTGACTTCTTACGCACTAGGAGTACCGGTGCAGCATAGGCTGAAGTTGAATCTTCGACAATACCGTGATCTTTCCATACCTGGACGTGACGTTGGATTTCTTCCCTCTCGTTCCTAGATACACGGTATGGCTTGGCGGCAAACGGTTCGCTCCCTGGTTTGATGGTGATATCCATGGTGCCTAGATCAGTGCACCCTAATTCGCTCATATTTAATGCGAAACAGCTCCTGTACTCGTTCACGAGGTTGAGTAACTCGGTTTGTTGCTCTGTGTTCAAACACTCCGGTTTCCGGATGTCGTCGTACGTAAGTGGACGGTTAAGCGGCTCCGCTTTCACCTGCGGGAATTGTGCTACTGCTGTCCGTATAGCGAGTATGTCATTAGCTTGCACTTCCACAGCGTGTTCGGAGTCGTTTTTCACAGATACCTGTATCTGGACCTCATTCACCATTGCTGTCACTACGTCCACGCAATTAGCTTCTATGCGTTTGGTGTCGCGTACGACCAACGCACCCTCAGCTGAGCAGCTTTCGTTTGAAGCCGCCTGAGTGAATGGAAATGAAATGGTATTATAATAGGTAAGTGAGTCTCCATGTTTAATGTAAGAAATCTCTGGCGCTTCACACCACGGTCGACCGATCAACAGATCAAGTTGGTGACTGGTGTCAGGTACTATATATATGACGGCTGCCGCGAGAGTTGCTTCGTCGATGCTCAGGCTGACTACAGTTTTTCCGATCGTAGTAGTTAGAGCGTTCGCGCCAAATCCCACAATTGACGTGTTGTCAGGTTCCCAAATCAAACCGCATCGGCGTCCAGCACTTTCTCGTAAAATGCATACCGATGAACCAGAATCAATAAGACCGGTCATGGCGTGCACACCATTTAAATATACTTGTTTTTCATGCAAGGTGCCACCACTGCGTCGATCAGGTCCTATTGACGTACACATTGTACTTTTGTCCGCGTTTGGCTTTCCCTCTTCTTTAACTTTTACCGTGCAGGATTTGTGGTGTTTACCGCCGAACCAGTGACATGAGGCGCACTTATCACCATTGCGTCGAGGCGAAGGACAATCACGTCGGCTGTGCCCTGTCTTTGACAATTCCAACAGCGCAATTTATTTTCAATGGGCACTACGCTTTTTTCCTTGTCTCCAGACGCGACAGTACCAGCTGTAGTGACGTTGGGCGGCTTCGCGCTAACGCGTTTGTCGACTTCTCTGACAGTTTTTGGGGGCCACGGAGTTTTGTCTACGCAGCTATTTTCCGCACGTCCCTTTTGTACGCGCTCGTATGCCACGATATCCGCAAGGAGTTCATCCGTGTCCATATGCCTGGCGGCTAAGAGAGTCCGTGATAATTCGTCCGACCACAATCCTAATAATATTTGTTCTTTGGTGTCTGCGAATGTGAGATTAACTAGTTTGCATCGCCTCACTTTGTTGTGGAAGTAGGTGGTGGTCGATTCGCCCTTTATCTGTATTCTGGCTTGCATTTGTGCATATCGTTGCGAAAAACTTGTGTCCGCTCGAAATGTCTTGTTGAATAGCGATTCAAATTCTGCCCACGTAGTGATTTCATCGATATTGCTCAGAAACCAGTCGCGAGCTGCTCCGATCATATGTCGTCGGGCCATTTGCAACTTCAGCGAATTGGGCCATTTGTGAAGTTCCGCGGTGGCATTCAGATTATTCAGCCATGCGGTAGCTTCTCCACCGATCTCGCACTCGCCGTCAAAATCGCCAACAGTGTGAGATAAATCTGGCATAATTTGATACGAGTTGTTGATACTCGGCGCTTGGATGACATTGTTGACTAGTAAGGTTAATAATGACTGCAGCGTCGGGTCATTGCCGATCGAGCCAGTAGTCGAATCACCCGTCGAACCGTTTGCTTCATTATTCATGACTTCGTCGTTATTAGTTATTACACCCATGAACTCGCGTATTTGTGCTTGTCAACAACAAATGACAACGTATAGTGATACTGTGATAGGATATCAACAACAGTGACAATGTTGAGTACGTGATAAGTGATTCCGGTTACCAATTACCGACGGTACCACGGTGGTCGACTAATACTTTATAACGTGCGACACTTTACCGAAACGTCGAATGGTTAATGGCGCGTAACCTCACTTTCCCGTACTTACCACTTTACGAAACCACGATGCACGCACGCTCTTATCCCACTTCTGAAAATGTTAAAGGCCACTGTTAGGTTGAAATCATCGAACACAACACGTTTTAAATGTTTGTTTTAACACTTTATATTAACATTGACTCTTTGAGTAACAAAACATTAACAAACAACAAATTACTAAAGTTACAACAGTTTTAAATTACACGGACGTACTGCGTCTTACACTGCCCGTTGGCTACTACTTCTACAATTGTTGTGAGAGTACCTACTTGGATTTATTGGGGGGGGGGGGGGGTCAGTGTGACCACCCTCTACATAATTTATAACACATACAGCCATGTGCATACAGTGTAATACATTATTATTTTTTACTTTTAATGTCCACATGATATTTTCTTCTTATAGGAACCTATATACCTACCTATAACTGTTTTAACTTGTACCGTCACCACTCGCCTTATTAAATAACTAAGGAAGGTATCTACTATTGTATAATATTTCCATTGTTCTTAAGAAGTATGGATTAACACTCCAGACGTCTTCATTTATAATTATAACTGGTATAAAATTTATTTTATTGAATAAACATAATAAATTAAATTTTATGTTTCTAACAAAATAGTATGAGTGTATGACGTATTATAATAATTAATAATAAATAATGACATTATTTTGAATCGTTCAATTTTGTATGTGCCTTCCCTTCACCTTGAAAAAAATACCCCTCTACATAGTGCAGTTATGTTATTGGATTCAATAGTAACATATTATTTATTAAATCTTGTTATTATGATATTCATTTATGAATAGACCTATGAAGTTTTGAGGCGTAGTAGCGTGAATATCATAATGCAATATACATTAACTTCCAAAAAGTATCATCATGTGTAGGTAGGTATCTCAATTATAACCAATTTTTATGCACATGTAATGTTTTCTTGCAAATTTTAAAATATTGAGTACCTAGGTATGACTGTATGAGTGTATAATATTTCACATAAATAAATATATTTATTTTAGTAACAGTATAAAATCTGAAGGAGAGAATACATTTCTAATTTTGTTCTATACTTAGAGCAGAATATTTTTGAATACAGTCTATCAATGAACATGGTGTAGTATATACCTAATAATAATCTAAATAATATCTAATATGTCACCTAAAAAACAAATGTCACAAATTTGATACAGTTAGAACTAAAATTAAAAATGTAGGTATATAATATAACTGATTATATTTAAGCTCCTTATTAGATAATAACATCAATATTATAGCCAAATATATCGTGCATTTGTGGTACGTGAGTTTAAACTTGTACTAACGGTTGTATAGAACTTAAGGAATTATTAAATAACTTTTTATTTTATGGTTAGTATTGATAAACATTAGTTAGCTGGCATAAGCGGTTTTTAGCTATTTTAAATCACGATTATTATTTCTTAAATCGTGTTTTATACTGCAGGTTTTATACACCTATACCTTACTATCTAGTTTATAATCATTAACTGCAATGATGTAGGTATAGTTGTAGGCAAACATAAATATTTTGGGTAGATATATATATATATATATTATCTTACACCAAATAGGTAGGTACGTAAAAATATTAAATTTGTTCCCGGACTTAAAAAAAATATATTTATACCATTATACCTATCATCATTGAGTATACGTACCTATACTGTACAACAATATATTATACGCAATGTTATCATTAATATTATTTGTTATTAATATTATTTCACCCAATGTTAGAAATTTAAAATAATCCAGGAGTTGGCGTTCTAGAACGCATAGAATGGATAAAAGATACCTATCTTGGTTCTGTATCGCAATAACATTTATAGTATTAGGTCGTAGAATCGTAGATCTTTATTGGTTAAATACCTAACAAATAACTTATAATTATTCACAAATAACGCGAACCATTTTATTTTAAAAGCATATTTTTTTTTCAAACAAGCATACTCCATACATCAACACTTCAAACAAATTGCATGCATATAGTTATTAAATAATTGCAACAAAAGAATTATAAAATTCGTATGTGGTAGTGTTTTTGGTAAGGGGTATAGGTATTAGGTATATATGGATTATGGGTACATATAGATATAGGTACCGGTACCTACGTAGTTTTTTGAGAATTTTTAAAACTAAATCCTCAGTTTTATCGATCAGCTGTCTACGATATTTTTCCATATCGGTAAATCATATACGCATGGACAAATTAAAGTTATATAAATTAAAGCTTTTGGCAGAAATTAGCATAAATATGAAATTTTAATAACATTTTTTTTACGTAATAATTACATAATATATAAAACTCAGATTTAAGTAATTTAATCCAAAAACTACGAGATTTGACTGTAATGCATTCAAGGATCATTTTTACCTCAATGTGTTGAAGAGTTTCAGACAAAACTATGGGGGCTAGACTTGAATTAGTACGTCACTAGCACCCCCCCCCCACACCCGTACGATATGCCAATAACTTTTGAAGGAGTAGAGCACTAGCGACGGGATAAAAAGCACTAACGTGCACTAACGAAGCACAAACGAATACAATTTGTTTGGGCCCGAAATTCGAAATGGGGGGTGCAGGCATGTCCCCGGCACCCCCCTGTACGAAATGCGAATAACTTTGGAACGGATAGAGCACTAACGACGAGATAAAAAGCACTAACGTGCACTAACGAAGCACAAACGAATACAATTTGTTTGGGCCCGAAATTCGAAATGGGGGGTGCAGGCATGTCCCTGGCACCCCCCTGTACGAAATGCGAATAACTTTGGAAGGGATGAAGCACTAACGACGGGATAAAAAGCACTAACGAAGCACAAACGATCGCCCCGGGTTTGGACCAGAAATTCGAAATGGGGGGTGCAGGCATGTCCCTGGCACCCCCCTGTACAAAATGCAAATAACTTTGGACGGGATGAAGCACTAACGACGGGATGAAAAGCACTAACGTGCACTAACGAAGCACAAACGATCGCCCCGGGTTTGGACTCGAAATTTGCAATGGGGGGTGCCGGGGACATGGACCTTGTATATTACTCGAAAGCCACAGCAAATGGATTGATTCGCCGTAACAGGTTGTCCAAGTCTGAAAGCAAGTTCTCCAATAGTGGTTGTTCACGTGGCTGTTGTGCCATGCGAATCTGATTTGCTGCCCCGGATTCAATAAAATACAACTCACAATACCTTGGTTGCATTAGTTCATTTCTGACATCATTACTAATCTTACGATACACCTGCCCGTGAACGGAGAATACCCTTGGTCCCTGACCAGGCAAACGTCTTGGGCTCAGATCAGTGGAGAAAGCCGCAAATGCCAGAGTGTTGTTGTACCGGCGGATTTCTTTACGAAAGTGTTTGCTACCTGCGAATCATCAACCAACAAACGAATTAATAACTCTGGTGGAGGACGCAAAACACGGTCTCCTGTAACAGCCATTTGACCATTATTGCAACACGTAGAAAAATGACCCGTTGTAGTACGCTCGCAGGAGAAATGGCGGGCACCACAGTGCCGGCAGACAACATTCAATGGTCCTAAGTCATGTCGGTCTGGAAGTTCGTGTTGAATGCCAGCCGGACGGTCTCTCATGGGTGCACGTGCTCTCGGTACAACAGGAGGTATCGGTACAAACTGAAATTATAATGCATATTCATTAAGAATATATAATGTTATAAATGTTTATTTTAATTTTAATAAGATGCATTTACTAACTTCTTCATTGACGTCTGGTAGCAAAACGTCAAGTGCATCCCTGAATTCAAATTCTGCCTCTGCGTCAGCAGGAAGTAAATCCACATACTCAATGTCATCTTGTACCACTTCCTCTTGTAGCAATTCTTCTTCAGCTAGGTCCATCATTACCACTTCCACTTGGACTTCATCAACTTCTATCACCATCCCGTCGTTACCGGGGATTGCCACGTCCGCTTCCAGCTCACCACCTGGTTGCGCAATATCAAGGACTGGTTGAACTACCTATAGCATTAAAGGAAGTCAGTTGTAATGTGTGTATAATAACAATCTCAAATCAAACATTATAAGCTTAATTATTTAACGTATGTGTTGCATGTGTTATAATAATGATTGACTGCATATCAATATGTTATAATAATGATTGACTGCATATCAATATGTTATAATAATGATTGACTGCATATCAATAACCTTTTTACTTGATATAAACATATAAAAATCAGCTCACCGATAGGTAATGTAATAAGTATAGCGCATTTAAAAAAAAAAAAAAAAACCATAAAAAACATTGCGAAGATCATATTATAATCAATTAGTCAGTAACATTTAAACTACATGTTATAGTGAATTGCACTGCAGACCAAATAAAGGTCGATAGCAACAATTGTTGAATAATTATAGCTGTACCTAATAATGTAAATAATTATTTATACATAATTAAAAATGAATTGTAGCCTAGAGAATATATCCCTTCTGATAATAATGAAAACAATACATTTAAAGTACACATAAAGGTGGTGTAGAAATGGAAGTGTAAAAAGAACAAAAGTATTATTATGATTAGTTAAATTAAATTATTATTATTATTATTATGTAATATGAATTGAACAATTGGTATTTCAATGTAAAGTAATTTAATTAATTGTGTCTATAAGCATGACATTATATGTTAATAAATAAATGACACCGTATGATATTATGTAATATTTTTGCTGCAATAAGTGCCTTGTGATTTGAGAAAAACTTATTGTTAAATTAAATCAATTCATAAGTTATTAAAAGAAAATAATAATAATTAACTTAATACAATTGCTACAGTCTAAGTTATGTTTATGTGTGGTTTGGTGTAGTACTGTAACAGGGTCATTGGAATACCTATTAAAAATAGTCATGATATACTCACTAAAGACGGCACCGCACTTGAGAACAAACGACGACGATGTTGTATTTCTCCTTCATAATCACGACCTAGTACAAAATGTCTCGAGCACACTTTTGAATTGGCCAAAATCTGTTGTAAATTTATACCACAGTTTTCGACAAACAACACCCATTGACGTCTCCGGCGGTCATTCGCTGGAAACCTAATTTAACCATTAAATTATGAGTACTTTTAGTGTAAGTCCAGTATGAGTTGTTAATAAATTTATTGTTACCTGTGCAACGAAACTCCATCAACACCACCGACGTTTCCGCAGATCACACACAATCTAACCACCATGGTGATGTGCCTAAACTTAGACATTTTAAAGAAAATAATGGATAATAGCATCATATTGTAAACGTAATTAATAATTTATATTATGTTATAATAACATCTGTATTTTTATTATTAAAAAAAAAATATGTAAGATAAAAAAATAATGAATAATAAGCGTAAGAACATGTATCTTTTACGCATACACGACACTGGGCTTCGTTATATCGTTATTATGTTATTACTTATCTGTGGCCGATTATACGGCAACACGGGAATTCCAAGAGTTTTGTGTTATATTTAGAAAAAGTGTGTACACTGTACACTTCTAATAATGGTACACATAATATACACAGAAAACAATGTTTAAGAAATTTTCCAGACTTACAAAACCAAAGCGTAAGAAGAGAATCCAAAAAAATATATTGTTGAAAAAGCGCGACGTACGTAACGGAAATGTATATCAACAACTACCGACCGATGATCTCGAGAAAGAATGTAGAAATAATAGAGCACATTGAAATGCAAATAAAAAAATCGAAACTTTCGAGATACCAAGTTTGGATTTTGAGGGAGCACGCTCGGGAAACAATGCATGTCGCTTTTTAAATTAGGCGTAATTTAATAATTGGGTGACTGTAATGATTTATAAGTACACAGGGTGAAAAATTATTCTTTTAAATAATAAAAAAAATAGTACTCACCACTCTACAGAACGACAAACGTAGTAAAAAAAAAAAGGTAGGAAAAAATAGGTGAGAAAAAAAAATAGTGCAAATTTGTATAGTATGTGTAATTGTAATTTGTATTACGTAAAAACAAACGTCTTGCACGGTCGCTCGTCGAAGAAAGTCGCCCGAAGTCGGAGCGGAGAGCCGACCCAGGTCCATTACGCTTTTCGCCCTCTACCCCGCGACCACATGTCAGCAGTATAACCAAATGTTACATACCTAATTTAATTTTTTTTCAATTATTAAAAAAATATAAGCTTTTGGTCAATGGTCAACGGATTTGACAGACCCATGGTGTTGGTAATAACATCGGTAAATACGTAAAATGCAAGGCAAAACTAAACGGAGGAATCAATTCTATATTTATTTACCATCGACCAGCCGAAGTGAGTACACGTAACTTTTTTATATTTTTTACTTTTTTTTGTTTTTTTTGACAACTTTACTAATGTTAATTTTTCGTTGTAGAATGTTTCAATTTACAAATTGTACGGTGACGGTGGCTGCAAGCCCCGTCACCAAACAAAAAACTCCTTTTGTAGCACCTAAAAGTATGTATAGATGTTGCAAATTGTCATGACGTATGTATACAATGTTAAATATAGTAATGTTGTCCACTTTTCTTTTCCAGAGTGCTACAATTGTAGAAAACCAGGCCACCTGGCCCGCCAATGTAAGTGTATTTTGTGTATATATTGTATATGTGATCGTAAACAATGCATCTAAAATATTATTTATTATGCAGGCAGGAAACCAAAAGTAAATGGGGGCTCGTCCCCTCGCCGCCAGCGAGACCGGTCCCCCTCCAGGAGGCGAGACCGGTCCCCCTCCAGGAGGCGAGACCGGTCCCCTCCCCAGCGTCGCCTCGTATCATCACGCAGACGGCGAGGATGGTCCCCCCCCAGACGGGGACACGGGGAAAATCAACGGGACTCGGCCCCCCCGGTATTGGGGCACGGCGAGAGCCGAGGGCAGGCCCCGCGCCAGCACTCGGGCCATGTCCGAGGCCCGAGTGCTGTTTCGTCTGTCACCAACAATTGGCCACCATGAACGTGCAAGTGAGTAATATTAAAAACATTTATACAGGGCCGGCGGAAGGCACAGGCAACACAGGCCTATGCCTGGGGCGGCATTATGGAAGAGGCGGCATTTCCTTGATAGTAGGAAGGACCGTATTTAGAATAACATAAATATGTTGCTACTTAGGCTAACGCAAAAACCAAAAACCGTTTTTAAAATACCAATGATTTAATTAATATAAATTAAATAAATTTATTTTTGGTTGGGACGGTTTATTTAAAAGTACAAATGTATAATACACCGAAATAAAATGTAGATAACGTATAACATTAATTGGTTTTTCCCCGAAATGACGACGTGGCGGTGGTCGAATGTCGATAACAATAACATACTACTAATAATAATTTGCTATCTATAATAACTATTTGCGGTCCCAAATATGTCAAATGCGTTTAGTTGGTCTGGCAGTTCTTTCAATTGAAAAGGATGTATCAAACAAATTGGACATGGAAGAAATAATAGAAGAGTTTGCAACATTAAAAGCCAGAAAAATAAAATGTATATATTATACCACTTTAAATTTTTTTTAAGTTTAATGTATTTCAATTTCAACAAAAATGTGTACTATTTATATTTCTATAGTTGAATAAAAATATTTTTTTGTGAATTATAAATTATGACTATAACGTATAGGTATACTGTGACTTAAGCCCGAAGTAGACGTAAATATGTTTGAGGATATGGGGGGGGCAAGGGGTAAATAGAGGGATCAAAAATGAAAGGGCGGCAAATTTTGATTTTGCCTATGTATACATCTTGTCTAGAGCCGGCCCTGCATTTATATATATATGTAATATGTGACATACATGTTTGTTATAAATGTTGTTAAATAAATTGTTCGCTGTGTCTAGAGCGCCGGGCGCCCGGACATTTTATAGAGTGCCGGGCGCCCGGATATCTTAAAGAGTACCGCCCGGCTCGGTTACACTGTACAGGGTCACACTGTAAATTACCTGTTGAGTATCCGAACAGCATTGGGCGCGTAATTTAAATATTTAATAATAGATTTTTATTAGGAAAACTTTAATTGTTTATTTGGCTTTTACCTACCTTTATATCCTTTCCATTGTATAACCCATTGCACTAACCTTGTACAAGTTATTCAGTGTTCATCAGTTATCCAGTGTTCATCAGTTATTCAGTGTTCATTAGTTTTTCAGTGTTTAAAGGTAAATTATATCTTATATATATAATTATGAAACTCCAAGATAGCTTTAAATCATTTCAAGAGTTCGAAAGCAGCTTTAGGGTCTACAAAGACGTGAATTTTGTAGATTACTTTATTAAAGACTGCAAGACATTAGTCTCCATAAACGCTAAATTTCCAAATGGTAGAATGATTACAGCATCAAGTGATTTAAAATATTATTACATCAAATTTTGTTGTGTGCATGGAGGATGCTACAAAAAAAAAAAAAAAACACTTGACCAACGTTCTACATCGTGAGTACATTTATTTTATTTATTTATTACTAAGTTGTAAAATTCAAGATTTAAAATATTAAAATGTTTGAAGTACAATGCGCCAAGGCTGTGATGCTGGCATTTATCTGAAGGCATCAGATGATGGAAAATGTCTAGTCATCACAAAAATGACTGAGGACCACAACCATGAGGTTTCCAGGATATTATATAATCATCTCCCTAACCAAAGGAAAATCACCCCCGAAAATAAGGCTACCGTATTGGAGCTTATGGATCTTAAGTAGGGTTGCCATCCGTCCCGATATATCGGGACTGTCACCGATATTGAGCTCTCTGTCCCGACGTCCCGACAAAAGACCAAAATGTCCCGATTGACACTGTGCATTGCAAATTTCGCTTTATTGCATACAAATATGCATGACATGATCGAAAACAAAAAATTTTGTTTTTCAACTTGTATCATGTTCTTGTACAACTAAACGTATGCGATTAAAATCCAATTAAATCGGTCATATCGATAATATAATAATCGTTAGGTATCGCTTGTTTACGTCGGACACTTTCGTTCGTTCTCAGAATCGTATCGGTCGGGCCGTACAGCGATTATCGGATTCATGGTATTTACAAATTACGTAGGACACGGGCACACGGCATACAAATATTTTTTTTGTATGTAACCTTAATAAATATACTAATAGTTTTTCTAAAATAAAGAACTCTAATTTTTCTTTCAAAATTTAGTATTTTTATACACTCCATCCTAAAATTTCTATAACGTCCCGACAAGACCCTAGCCAAATGTGGCAACCCTAATCTTAAGGCAAATAAAAAAATGATTCAACACAAAATAATGAATGAAAGTGGGAAGATTGTTACTTTAAAAGACTTATCAAATATTCATACTACAGGCAGTAAGAAAAAATTATAATTTAATTTAGTGGTTTTCTTAAGAATTTGATATTAATATTATAATATTATAATATTTCTATAACTATTTTATTTTTTAAAGGAAAAAATGATTCAAAGAACAATTTAGTGGAGGTTGTTGATAAATTAAAGACCAAATTTAATTGTATTGTTGAAATATCAACAGATGAGTCAAATAACCTCAATGGTGTTTTTATACAGCACAGATTCATGACTGAATCGTTTGAAGCATTTCCTGAAGTAATATGTTTTATTATTTAAATTTTAAAACACTACAAAATTATATAATATCCAGTATATACTAAAAATGTCCAATGTTTTTAAAGGTAGTTTTTGCAGATGCTACATACAAATTGCTCGACTTAAGACTGCCAGTATATGTATTGATGACGGAGGATGGCAATGGACAGAGTGAAATTGCAGCAATTGGCTTATTAGTGAATGAGGAAGAAGTTACCCTGCGCTGGTTTTTTGAAACTTTTAAAAAAAAAAAACCCAATTTCGGCTCAAACTCGGGTGTATGTAACCGACAAGGACATGAAAGAGAGAAATGTTATTAAGCAAGTCTTTCCTAATAGCGCACTCACAATATGTTTATTTCATACTTTGAGAACATTTAACCGTGAAATTACCTGTGATAAGCGAAATATCACTCCCAATGAAAGGGACACGGTAAAAGAAATAATTCAAAGTATTGTTTATTGTAAATCAGAAATGGAATATAATAATTTATACAAACACTTGAAGACTATAGCACCAGAAACAGTCATGGATTATTACAATAAAAACTAGCATTTAATAAGGGATGAATGGGTGATAGGAATGACTTACATGACAGGAAATTTTATGAATAAAACAAATAACAGATTAGAGAGTTTCAACGGGAAACTAAAATCTGTTATTTCCTGTTTTTCTACTTTAGAAAATTTTGTAGAAAAATTATTCGTTGTTTCTCAAATGTCCTCAATTAGTAATTACTAATAACTCACAATATTATATAATACGACTATCGGTATTCTTATAGCCGATTAAATTCTGTGCATTTTTATTTATATTTACAGTGTGACCCGGTGCTCTATTATCGAACCGGGCGCCCGGTACTCTATTATTTAACCGGGCGCCCGGTGCTCTAGACACAGCGTAAATTGTTTATAAGAGGACCGCTTTGCAGAAGGTGGTAAGCTATAAACAGTTCCTATGTATTATTTTTTAAGTTCTTTTTATTTTCTAATTTTAATTTGTTTTTGTATTTATTTCCAGAATGAATATTATTAAATATATATAAAACAACAATTATTTATAAGTGTTTTTTTTTTTTTTATACATAACCTAACCAAACTTATATTTCAACAACATATATGTAACACATGTTGTCATAAGTATAAGTTTGCACACCTCTCCTTTAAACTGGAATGCATAGGCTCGAACAAATTACTGCTGGTACTATTGGTTAATGAATAATACTGAAGACAACATTAATTGTTAACCAATGTCTTATTGATGGTAACGGTAGCCTAAAGGTATTGCAATAAAATAAGTAAGAAAAAAAAATGAAACTTTTCAAGTATAGTTACTAATTAAACATGGGTATCAATTAATTTTATTAATATTTGAATATAACACACATTAAACTCAATAATATTTTAATATAACACACATTAAAATACAATTAAAATTGAAATTATTTTTGCATATATGTATAATAATATATTATTCACACATGTATATGTAGTTTTTTTGAAAGTTGTTTGAAATATCTCAAACAATAATATTAATATGTGTAAGCAAATGTAAAGGTTAGTATATACAAAAGTATATGGTGTGAATTGCAGTAATTAAACTTGGTAATACATATTATATAGGTATATATATATTAGTATGACTTTATATGTATGTTTTAAGAAATTTAAATTTATTGAATTTATATATTGTAGTCTTTTTACATGTACTTACATTGTTATGTGTGTAACGACATTGTCTTAACAAACGACACACCAAGCTCTTATTAAAACTCTTAGCTTTTAAATAAATGTACTGCAAAATGTCTATCCAATTCGTGCATTCAAACTACTTATATATATATATATATATATATATGTATATTTTTAATATAATTGATATACATATTTTAAATAATTATAATGAATGTATGTACATTATCATAACAGTGTAATGTACCTATATTTTTTGTACATTACATTTGCCTAGGTAGGTTAATTTTTAAATTATTATTATTATTAAATTAAACAATTATTACATTGCTAAGGATATATTATAATATGTATATGCATATAATAGTAATAGTAACATTTACAATTTATTAAAGCAAATATAATAATAACGTTTTAGAAAGATAGGTTTAAAACAGTGATAAATAAAAAAATAAAAAAATAAAAAAATTATATTCATATATTATAAATAAAAACAATTATTATTTAGTAGTAATGCCAAGAAAAAATTTTGAAAAAAAAAAATGCAAAAAAACAGATTTGAATCTCGAGCACTTGAACCGTTTCTGAATTTTGCGTTTCACATATGGGTTATTGAATAATACTTAAGACAACATGTATGGTCGTACTACTAAAGTAAAAAAAAAAAAATGTAATTTTCAAAATGTACTCATTAATTACTACATTTTTTCCAACATGCATTTTAAATACAATGAAGTTTAAATTCTAATATGTATAATAAATTTTTGCATGCCAACGACATAATAAAAACAATATTTTAAGCATAACTACACCATTTAATTAATTTATTATAATACTATATATATATGTAGTTTTCTTTTTCTTGTTTTGAAAAAATATTGCAAAAATAAAAAAAAAAATATGTGTAAGCCAATGTAAAGGTTAGTACAGGTATGAGGTATGAATTGAAGTAATTCATAAACGACATTGACACACCAACCTCCTACTAAAACTCTTAGCTATAATAGTTAATGTACTGCAATACTCGTTAAAAATGTCTATTCAATCCGTGCATTTTAACTACTTAATATTGTTGAAATGCTGATTAATTGCAACTTCCACAACGTCCGGAATCGAATTAATTTACTTAATATAACAACAATAAAATTAAAATGCATGATAATTTATTAAAGCGAACACAACATTTAAGAAGATAGGTTTAAAACGCTGATATAAAAACAATTATTAAAACAGTTATTTTGAATTTTTGAATCTCGAACACTCGAACCGTTCCTCAACTTATGCGTTATATTTTATTTTATTACACACGGAAATATCGAAGATGAATAATAATAATAATAATAATAAATGCCATACGCCATAAATAACGAAAATCGAGGGAGATAAGCGAGCGGCGACGTGAAAATAAAACGAGCGTCTAGAGACAGCCCCCTCGGAGCAGTTTCTCTTATCACAAAACCATTATCACATAACCAATCATTATCACGGTCACAAAGTTTAATACCATTAATATGGTCAATACGTTATCAGTGAGCGCCAAATTAAATTCAAATTATTTGAAAAATGTACAATATAAATTTATTAACATAATCTATATGAAAGAAATTTATTTAGTTAATTTTTGTATATTTTGTCTATTATTACCTAAAATACTTATGTACTGTAATATACACAGTATTTATTTAATACAGGTAAAACCCTTTTCAACTGTTATCTGTATTAATTTTTATTTCCTGTGGAAATTTTCTTACTTATTAATGTAACACTTTCTGTATGAATACCTTGTAGCATGGACATTGTTTCTTAATTATTATAGTAAATTATAGTTTTTTTGTATTTTATATTTTTAAATATTTTAACACATTGTTCTTTGATATATTTTTTAATTATGTATTTTGAATGTGCATACTGCAACATCCAATTAAAAACAAAATATAATTTAGCTCGACATATAAAAGTCACCCATTTTACTGGCATTGAGAACAATAATCCTCAGTTAGAAATAACTTCTCATAATTTTGCTTCATTACAAGGTAAAGATACAATTTTAAAAAATATTATAATAAATTGTATATTATATTTATTACAGTGTTATAACTATGTTTAAATATTTTGTTAATTAATTGTAGAATTTAATGATTGGAGAGAGAGGGAAGAAATAAGCACTTCAACTAGGTTTGCTCAACACAGAGGAGTAAAATTTAATAAAAATAAAACTGTAACTACAAGGAAGTATTATTGTCACCGCTCTGGAGTATTTAATAGTAAAAGTATGGGAAAACGTTCCTTAAAAATTACTGGATCGTGTAAAATAAGTAAGTGATATTATAACAAAGTGTAAAAATAGATCAATTTATTTCCTTAATAATAGATCATACAGACATCTTTAGACATTAAATGTTTTGTTTTTCTCATTGGACTATTAGATCAATGGTGTCCTTCATTTATTCGAACAGTAGTAACAGATAATAACGTTAACGTCACTTATTGTAAAACACATCATGGACACATCAATGATATCAAATTTCTCCCAATCCCTTCTTCTGTTCAGGAAACAATTGCTGGTAACTGTAACATTTTATTTACATTTTAATTTAATATCTACTATTTATCCGTAACTTATTCATGTTCATTACCAGATAAAATTAAAAATGGAGTAACTCCTAATGCCATTATTGATTAAATCCGTGACAATTTTGATAACAAAATTGAAAAAAAAAACATCATAACTACAAAAGATGTTTACAACATTTCCACTAAGTTTGGATTACTTCACAAGTATAAATTACATGATATTGATGCTCTAAGTGTGGACCTTCAAGTAAAACGATTTGCCAATAGTTCTTCAAATCCAATTGTTTTTTATAAAACACAAGGAACAGAATATCCACCATTAGACTTAGATGATTTTATGTTAATAATACTAACTGAAACTCAAAAAGCTGTTTTGCATAAATTTAGTAATGGGAAATTGTGTATTGATTCTACACATGGTACCAATCAATACAATTTTAATTTAACTACAATTGTAGTGATTGATGAATTTGGAGAAGGATACCCTGCTGCATTTTGTATAAGCACAAAAATTGACGAAGTACATATGAAAGTTTTCTTTTCAAAAATTAAGGAGGTAATGGGCTGCCTTACTCCAAATGTATTCATGAGTGATGATGCTCCAGCATTTTGGAACGCATGGATTAACATGTGGCCTATTCCTCAACATCGTTTGTTGTGTAAGTGGCATATTGACAATAACTGGCGCAAGAATCTAAAAAAATTTCTGGTTCTCAAAATGTAAAAGCTTACGTTTATAAAACTCTTCGTGTATTACTTGAAGAACCAAATGAAACTCAGTTTGAAGAACTTTTAACTTCTTTTCTTTGTAAATTAGAAGAGGAACCAGCATTGCATAATTTTAAAACATACTTTGAGCGTACATATGTACATCGGAAAAAGTTATGGGCAGCTTGCTATCGACATCAAGTAATGCTTAATACAAATATGGTATTAGAAGCTTTCCATAAAACTTTAAAATATGTATACTTAAAGGGGAAGAAAAATCAACGCCTAGATGTGTTACTCTGGCATTTACTTAAATCATTATACGCGATAAAAACTTTGAACGACTAATAAAACTGTGCAATGGTGGAAAAGTTAATCACTACGTAAATGCTATTAATAGTCGTCATCGTGCTGCTGCTCAGATTAATATTTCTGGAATTCATCAAGTATCAGAAATCACTTGGTCTGTAACATCTGAAACTTTAGATCAAAATTACCTGGTTAAGAAACATGAACCATGTTCATGTAAAATTATATGTGTTGCGTGTAAAGTCTGTATTCATTTGTTTTCTTGTACGTGTTACGATTACACAATAAAAAATAATATGTGCAAGCATATACATGCTGTAAACATTAATATGGTTGACAATGAAGTAGTGATTCCAAGAACTGATGTATGTAATCCCTTAATAACTGATGAAGTATGTATGAAAATTCCAATCACACAACAACTGTCTTCTGTATCCACAGAATCCATTGGTAACAAACTTTATGAATTCTACAACATGTTTATGTCCCAAGCAAGCACATTAAGTTCCCAGCAGCTAACAAAAATCAACGCTTCTATTGATACAGGTTTAGGCATATTGTATGAAAGAGAAAATAATTTAATAAAAAATGTAGAAAATCAGGAACCTGTTAACAAAAATGTAGAAAAACAGTTACGGTTTTATTCCATCAAAAAACAAAGAGTACAAGCACCAGAAGAACAAAGATTAAATAAACCTACATTAACAATGAGAAATCAAATAATCGCCGATTTAAAAGGAAATGATCAAACTCCCTACATTCATATTGATTCTGACCACACTTATACAAAATAAGACCTAATTAATACCATGGTGAAATAATCGGATATTTCAATCTTGGTTAATACATAGTTAATAACACTACATATTTTAATTTATACTTTAATTAATTTTCTACTAATTTTTATACTATAATAATTTTAATTTTATAAATTTTTATTTAGTTTTTTGGATGACTTACCAATCTTAACAACGTATTACAAATTTATACTGAGTGTAATACTATAGTGAAACAATACAATACTATTGAAATTATGAAATCTTACGATGTAATATTAAGTAACTATTTTATATTAACAATTTAACATATTTATTTATTTATTTTATATTATGTATTAAACTTTGTGACCATGATAATGATTGGTTATGTGATAATGGTTTTGTGATAAGAGAAACTCCTCCGAGGGGGCTGTCTCTAGACGCTCGTGAAAATAAATAGCTAACGCGCGAGAAGTATTACGATTGGTCGTCATGGAAGAAACACGGAGTGCCGTCAGCGCCCCCCGCGGATCTTATAGCGTTATTAGCATTTTATTATATAAGACTAGCTGCACGTGTGCCTCGATTCCGGTCGTTGTGGAAGCCGCCTCCGGCGCCTTCGAGGTGGTCGAGTGAAAAACGTTTCACCGGAAATTCGAAAAAAAATTGAGTCGTACTGAAAACTGTGACTGTGAGTGTCTAGTGGTCTTCTGTCGTCTGGTATAATACCGTGTCCCGCCGTATGCCCGGTTCTGTTTTGACTGGGTATAAGAAATTAGGAAATAAGAATAATTGTAATCGAACGTCTAGCTATCAATCATCGCCGTATGCAAATCTTTGCGGGATAGGGCATCTGCGTATGGCGGATTGGATGCATGATGTGCGAATCTTATAACGTGCGTATGTATAAGTGAAGGAAGAAAATAAAGTTTCTAATATAATATATATAATAATGAAAAAATCCGCGCGAAAACACGAAAAGTGATAATGGTAAGAGGGAGATAAGGGAGCGACGTCGCGAATATAGTCGTGGTTGTATAGTGAAAATCGTAGGAAATTCAAAAAGAAATTAAGTCATATAGCTGCCGCAATTTTGAGTGTCTAGGAAGTCAGTCACCGGCTTTACTTTGGGCGTACTCTGCCAGGTAGGCAATCCGACTTCGTCGGATAACGGACGACGTGCAACGGTCGGGTAACACAATGAGGAATGCAATCCGAAAACTGTGACTTTGAGTGTCTTGCGGTCTTTTCTCATCTGGTATAAAACACTAATAGGTGTATGGTTGTGAACAACCTATGCATACCAAGTGAAAAACGTACCATGAAACTAATTAAATGCTCTAAATAACTTATACAGGTACCTGTAGGTGTGGTGTATGAAATTATTATATTGTTCATAAGTACTTATTAAGTACAGTTAAATACATATATGTGTAGCCTATAAAACATAAATTAAATGTATCATGTTATATTTTGAAGAATATTAAAATACATAAATTAAACGCTGTACTTATTATTGCAATTCTTATAGTAATTTAAGGTATTAGATAAATTAAAATTAAGGTATTATATTAATTTAAGGTATTAGATAAGGTATTAGATACCTAATAATCAGTACTCACATAATATTATTACAATAATCCGCAAATCGAAAATATCCCCCGACTTGCTGTGCAACACCTCCCCAAGTGGGGCACAGGGTTGAGAAAATTGAATTTTTGTTGCACCGAGTCACCAATTTGAAAAAACATCGTACAGTGATGCGGTGCTAGCGGCACTCGTCGCTACGCTCCTCGGCGCCGTCGCTCCGCTCCGCAAATCGAAAATATCCCCCGACTTGCTGTGCAACACCTCCCCAAGTGGGTCACAGGGTTAAGAAAATTGCATTTTTGTTGCAGTTATGTTGTATAGTATGGGCAGTGATCCCTTGTTAGCGGCACTCGGCGCCGTCGCTCCGCGCGGTAATATAGTTGTGTTGCGCGCATGTGTATAAACGTAAAGTAGTTAACTTTGGGAGGCTATAACTTCAAAAACAATGGTTTCCGCACAAAAATTCAAACAGTTTCGAAATCAGCGTTGAAAAACACGTCTTTAAAAAAAAAAAAAAAAAAAATCGAAATTCGTGAGGGGCGTGGTAAAGTGCATTTTAGCCGCATCATATTGTAAACGTAATTAATAATTTATATTATGTTATAATAACATCTGTATTTTTATTATTAAAAAAAAAATATGAAAGATAAAAAAAAAAATGAATAATAAGCGTAAGAACATGTATCTTTTACGCATGCACGACACTGGGCTTCGTTATATCGTTATTATGTTATTACTTATCTGTGGCCGATTATACGGCAACACGGGAATTCCAAGAGTTTTGTGTTATATTTAGAAAAAGTGTGTACACTGTACACTTCTAATAATGGTACACATAATATACACGGAAAACAATGTTTAAGAAATTTTCCAGACTTACAAAACCAAAGCGTAAGAAGAGAATCCAAAAAAATATATTGTTGAAAAAGCGCGACGTACGTAACGGAAATGTATATCAACAACTACCGACCGATGATCTCGAGAAAGAATGTAGAAATAATAGAGCACATTGAAATGCAAATAAAAAAAATCGACACTTTCGAGATACCAAGTTTGGATTTTGAGGGAGCACGCTCGGGAAACAATGCATGTCGCTTTTTAAATTAGGCGTAATTTAATAATTGGGTGACTGTAATGATTTATAAGTACACAGGGTGAAAAATTATTTTTTTAAATAATAAAAAAAATAGTACTTACCACTCTACAGAACGACAAACGTAGTAAAAAAAAAAGGTAGGAAAAAATAGGTGAGAAAAAAAATAGTGCAAATTTGTATAGTATGTGTAATTGTAATTTGAGGCGTGTAGAACCATATCGGCCCAACCCACAAAAAAATCAAATATCGTTTTATGTGAAAATATGATAAAGAATTAAATTGTATTTCAATTCCAAACTGGCCCAACCCTCAAAAAAAATTATCCGCTAGATAGCAGCATATAATTCGTTTTGTCATGGATATTTTAATAACTATCTTCGGGGCAAAAACGGCCCAACCAACGATACAGGATTAGGCCGTTATGATTTCTAAATTTAACTCAGTGCTTGTGGAATAGGTTAATTCGGTTGTAATGTTATGATGGTATATAATTATCATGGTTATTGATAATAATGCTGGCTGATGATAGTATTACGTCTATTATATCAATTATGTTGTTGTTATGCAATATGCATTAAGAGTTAAGACTTTAATTAACAAAATATAATAAAAGTTTTAATATTTTATAAGCGATAGTGTTTTATAATATAAGATTACCAATATAGTTTTGACTTTTAAAATATTAATTATTACCTACTATGAATCCAGAAAAGATTAATGATGCTCTCCAAACTGGTAAGTGTCAACAAATGTAGACATGGTATATTTTATATTAATTTATCATTTGAATGACTTTTTGAAACAGATTCTGAAATGGAGTTTACTGAAGATTCTGGCTCAGATTATATACCACCCGGCTACTGCTCTGATCGATCACATGTTAGTGATTCTGCTTCAGATAATAATATTATGTCAACACACTGTTCTGAAGATCACGAAGCTGTTCCAAAAAAGCGATCAAGAAATGTACATCTTTGGAAAAAAAATATTAGAAAAGCTAAGAAGATTCGTGGAGAAACTTATACCAGTGCTACAGGTAACGTTATTAATGCAAAAACGTTTCAACCAATAATTTGTAAGTGTTTTAAAAAATGCCACAACTTTGTATCAGATGCTAAACAAAAAGAACTTAATGATGCATTTTATAATTTGGGAAACTATGATTTACAAACTGCATATTTATTTGGTCTTATTAAAGTAATTAATAAAAAGAGAACATACAAAGGTACTGTTGATAGCGATAAGAGGTCATTTTCGAGAGAATATTATTTACCTATAGGTGGTAAAGAAGAAAGAGTGTGCAAGATGTTTTTTAAAGAATTATTTTCTGTATCAGATGGTAGAATAACAAGACTTTTGAAAACCAAACTTGTTGGAGGTACTCCACCACAAGACCAAAGAGGTAAACATTCTGGCAATAAAACAAATAACACAAGAATTAATAAAGTTAAAGACTTCATAAATAAATTTCCTAGCTACAAATCTCACTATTCAAGAATGAAAAATTTGAATAGAAAGTATTTATCCCCAAGTTTAAATTTGAAAATCATTTATAACCTTTATAAAAATGAAGTCTCAGAGCCAGTTTCTTATTATGTTTTTAAAGATGTGTTTAACAAAGAGTTTAACTTACATTTCCATGCACCAATCTCAGATAGCTGCAAAAAATGTGATTCTTTTAATATAAAAATTCAATTTTTGACTAATGATGATGAAAAATCTATTGTTGAAAATGAAAGAGAGTTGCATCAAAGGAAAGCCGAAAAAGCCAGAGAAGGTATGAAGTTAGATGCTACAGAAGCAAAATTAAACAATAATATTACATGCATTGCATTTGATTTAATGAAAACCTTAGCAACACCCATTGTTTCAACTGGAATATGTTATTACAAAAGACAGTTATGGACTTATTGTCTGGGTATTCATGATCTAGCAACTGATAATGGAACCATGTATGTATGGGATGAGTCAATAGGTTCCAGAGGTCCTCAAGAGATCGGGTCTTGCATTTTACATTATGTTAAAAATTTTGTGACTTCTACCAAACTTGTAATGTACTCAGATCAGTGTGGCGGTCAAAATAGAAACATAAAAATGGCTGCTTTATGCAATTATATTGTCGCTAGTACATCATTTGCTGTTGAGGAAATTGACCACAAGTTCTTACTTAGTGGTCATTCATATTTACCATGTGATCAAGATTTCGGATTAATAGAAAAACAAAAAAAGTTCCACCCCGAAGTACACTTACCAGATGACTGGAAAACAGTCATATTATCTGCAAGAAAAAAAAACCCATTTAAAGTTGTCAACATGACTTCAAATGATTTATTCTCAACTAAATCATTAGAGAAGCAGATAACCAACAGAAAAACTGATGTTAATAAGGGAAAAGTGGAATGGCTAAAAATGCAATGGCTAAATTTCAAAAAAGAACAGCCGTTTCACTTTAACTACAAGTATTCTAATGACCCAGAGTATCCATTTGACTGTAACTATATTGGTAAAAGAAACTCTAAAGTTCAAAACTATACAGAAAAATTAGATCTTTTATATCCCAATGGTCACCCTATAAATCACTTAAAAAAAAAAGATTTAATTGAGCTACTTCAATTCATTCCCCCAATAAAACATCAGTTTTATTTTGATCTCAAAACAGATAACAAAGAAGATGAAGGTTATCCATTTATTGAAAATGAAGATTATGAAGACCCTTAAATACTTAAGTATTTTATTGTTAAAAAATAGTTCAAGTTATAAATTTTAATGTTTAATACTAACCAAAGAATACTGTTAATTTTTTTTATTATTATAATATGAAGTTGTTTTTATTATGTTTGATTACTAATGTTTTATTAAACTATCAATAAGTAAGTTAAGGAATTTATTAAACATCAATTCCTTAATGTTTTTATATTATTATTATTAATTTTGAAGTTAATATTGTTTTTATTCATTTTTATTAATTTAACACAAAGAAAAGAAGGCTGATCATTTTTTTTTATTATTCATTGATTACTAACCGTTGGATATTGTTTTTATGGCTTTGTTTCTTTCAGTTGTTTAAAATATTTTAAAGTAACAAATTTATGTTTAATGTTATTAGTTTTGAAGTTGTATGTTTAATAGTATTGATTTTAACATAGATAAAACAAGACTGATTATTTATTATGTTTTATTGAGACTATGAGATTGCCTAAGCAAGAACCTATTGGATACATAACATCTTGTATCATGTAATCAGTGTACCTGACTTTATATCCTTCATATAATTTAGCTTTTAGGAAATAATAGAACAATAATATTATTATGTTCTATTCTATGAGATGGCCCAATCCACAAAAATTATTATTTACTCAATATTTGTTTAAAATAAAAAGTGGCTCAACCCACATTAAAACTTAAAAAACTTAAATATTATTATTGATCTATACATGGTTGAAAAGGCATTTATTCATCTATATATATTAATCACATGATTAAATTGGTTTCATTTGAGTTGAGGCTTAAAAAAATTAAAAATTAAAAATAAAAACTTTGATTGCCCGTGTTGTACAATTTCACTTTTATGGGTTGGGCCGATATGGTTCTACACGCCTCATTTGTATTACGTAAAAACAAACGTCTTGCACGGTCGCTCGTCGAAGAAAGTCGCCCGAAGTCGGAGCGGAGAGCCGACCCAGGTCCATTACGCTTTTCGTCCTCTACCCCGCGACCACATGTCAGCAGTATAACCAAATGTTACATACCTAATTTAAATTTTTTTCAATTATTAAAAAAATATAAGCTTTTGGTCGATGGTCAACGGATTTGACAGACCCATGGTGTTGGTAATAACATCGGTAAATACGTAAAATGCAAGGCAAAACCAAACGGAGGAATCAATTCTATATTTATTTACCATCGACCAGCCGAAGTGAGTACACGTAACTTTATTATATTTTTTACTTTTTTTTGTTTTTTTTGACAACTTTACTAATGTTAATTTTTCGTTGTAGAATGTTTCAATTTACAAATTGTACGGTGACGGTGGCTGCAAGCCCCGTCACCAAAGAAAAAACTGCATTTGTAGCACCTAAAAGTATGTATAAATATTGCAAATTGTCATGACGTATGTATACAATGATAAATATAGTAATGTTGTCCACTTTTCTTTTCCAGAGTGCTACAATTGCAGAAAACCCGGGCACCTGGCCCGCCAATGTAAGTGTATTTTGTGTATATATTGTATATGTGATCGTAAACAATGCATCTAAAATATTATTTATTATGCAGGCAGGAAACCAAAAATAAATAGGGACTCGTCCCCTCGGTGCCAGCGAGACCGGTCCCCCCGTCGTCGGAGAGACCGGTCCCCCTCCAGGAGGCGAGACCGGTTCTCTCACCAGCGTCGCCTAAGATCGCCACCCAGACGGCGAGGATGGTCCCCCGCCAGACGGGGACACGGGGAAAATCAACGGGACTCGGCCCCCCCGGTATTGGGGCACGGCGAGAGCCGAGGGCAGGCCCCGCGCCAGCACTCGGGCCATGTCCGAGGCCCGAGTGCTGTGTCGTCGGTGACCAATAATTTGGCCACGATGAACGTGCAAATGAGTAATATTAAAAACATTTATATATATATGTAATATGTGACATACATGTTTGTTATAAATGTTGTTAAATAAATTGTTTATAGGAGGACCGCTTTGCAGAAGGTGGTAAGCTATAAACAGTTCCTATGTATTATTTTTTAAGTTCTTTTTATTTTCTAATTCTAATTTGTTTTTGTATTTATTTCCAGAATGAATATATTATATTAATTATTTAAATTATTTAAATATATATAAAACAACAATTATTTATAAGTGTTTTTTTTTTTTTATTCATAACCTAACCAAACTTATATTACAACAACATATATGTAACACATGTTATCATATGTATAAGTTTGCACAACTCTCCTTTAAACTGGAATGCATAGGCTCGAACAAATTACTGCTGGTACTATTGGTTAATGAATAATACTGAAGACAACATTAATTGTTAACCAATGGCTTATTGATGGTAACGGTAGCCTAAAGGTATTGCAATAAAATAAGTAAGAAAAAAAAATGAAACTTTTCAAGTATAGTTACTAATTAAACATGGGTATCAATTAATTTTATTAATATTTGAATATAACACACATTAAACTCAATAATATTTTAATATAACACACATTAAAATACAATTAAAATTGAAATTATTTTTGCATATATGTATAATAATATATTATTCACACATGTATATGTAGTTTTTTTGAAAGTTGTTTGAAATATCTCAAACAATAATATTAATATGTGTAAGCAAATGTAAAGGTTAGTATATACAAAAGTATATGGTGTGAATTGCAGTAATTAAACTTGGTACCTAATACATATTATATATATATATATATATTAGTATAACTTTATATGTATGTTTTAAGAAATTTAAATTTATTGAATTTATATATTGTAGTCTTTTTACATGTACTTACATTGTTATGTGTGTAACGACATTGTCTTAACAATCGACACACCAAGCTCTTATTAAAACTCTTAGCTCTTAAATAAATGTACTGCAAAATGTCTATCCAATTCGTGCATTCAAACTACTTATATATATATATTATGTATATTTTTAATATAATTGATGTACATATTTTAAATAATTATAATGAATGTATGTACATTATCATAACAGTGTAATGTACCTATATTTTTTGTACATTACATTTGCCTAGGTAGGTTAATTTTTAAATTATTATTATTATTAAATTAAACAATTATTACATTGCTAAGGATATATTATAATATGTAGATGCATATAATGGTAATAGTAACATTTACAATTTATTAAAGCAAATATAATAATAACGTTTTAGAAAGATAGGTTTAAAACAGTGATAAATAAAAAAATAAAAAAATAAAAAAATTATATTCATATATTATAAATAAAAACAATTATTATTTAGTAGTAATGCCAAGAAAAAATTTTGAAAAAAAAAAAATGCAAAAAAACAGATTTGAATCTCGAGCACTTGAACCGTTTCTGAATTTTGCGTTTCACATATGGGTTATTGAATAACACTGAAGACAACATGTATGGTCGTACTACTAAAGTAAAAAAAAAAAATGTAATTTTCAAAATGTACTCATTAATTACTACATTTTTTCCTACATGCATTTTAAATACAATGAAGTTTAAATTCTAATATGTATAATAAATTTTTGCATGCCAACGACATAATAAAAACAATATTTTAAGCATAACTACACCATTTAATTAATTTATTATAATACTATATATATATGTAGTTTTCTTTTTCTTGTTTTGAAAAAATATTGCAAAAATAAAAAAAAAAATATGTGTAAGCCAATGTAAAGGTTAGTACAGGTATGAGGTATGAATTGAAGTAATTCATAAACGACATTGACACACCAACCTCCTACTAAAACTCTTAGCTATAATAGTTGATGTACTGCAATACTCGTTAAAAATGTCTATTCAATCCGTGCATTTTAACTACTTAATATTGTTGAAATGCTGATTAATTGCAACTTCCACAACGTCCGGAATCGAATTAATTTACTTAATATAACAACAATAATATTAAAATGCATGATAATTTATTAAAGCGAACACAACATTTAAGAAGATAGGTTTAAAACGCTGATATAAAAACAATTATTATGTAGTTGTAAAAACAGTTTTTTTGAATTTTTGAATCTCAAACACTCGAAACGTTTCTCAATTTTGCGTTATATTTTATTACACACGGAAATATCGAAGATGAATAATAATAATAATAATAATAAATGCCATATGCCATAAATGAACAAATCGCATACGCAGTTTTTTATTAAAGGAATACGTACGGAATATAACTCGGGAAAAGTAATATTCGAAAATATTCACGTCAATCGATAACGAAAATAACGAAAATCGAGGGAGATAAGCGAGCGGCGACGTGAAATAGCTAACGCGCGAGAAGTATTACGATTGGTCGTCATGGAAGAAACGCGGAGTGCCGTCAGCGCCCCGCGCGGATCTTATAGCGTTATTAGCATTTTATTATATAAGACTAGACTTCGGTCGTTTGTCATCCCGCCTGCGGCGGAAAGACTGTGTGGGCGGTGGTGCTCTTTGTCGATTCACCTCGGGCGATGCTGGGTTTTTCGATCCGGCCTGCGGCGGGAACGCGGGGTCGTCGGGTATCGTCGCGTTGGCAGCACTGGTCTGGCGGTAATTTTTGAACGCGGAAGAATGTCTAGTCGTAAGTCACGGCCGCTGAAAATCGACCGGCGATTCAAGTCGATCGTACGACAATCGGGCAATCCGAAGACGTGTATGTCCGGTTCTCGAGTGTGTGTGTTGAAATCGGGAATTCGGATTCTGAGTTTGAGTGTCTAGCTATCAGTCATCTCGGGAGAAAGTCGATTCCCGAACGGACAATCCGCTTGCGGTGGATCGGATGCAGTGGGAGTCTAAGTCGCTCGTATGCAAGTAGATAGTCAGGTAGGCAATCCGACCAGACCGTGCACCGGGCGTGTATGTCCGGTTCTTGAGTGTGTGTGTTGAAATCGGAAAATCGGATTCTGAGTTTGAGTGTCTAGCTATCAGTCATCTCGGGGGAGAGTCGATTCCCGAACGGACAATCCGCTTGCGGCGGATCGGATGCAGTGGGAGTCTAAGTCGCTCGTATGCAAGTAGATAGTCAGGTAGGCAATCCGACTACGTCGGATCGCAGACCGTGCACCGGGCGTGTATGTCCGGTTCTTGAGTGTGTGTGTTGAAATCGGAAAATCGGATTCTGAGTTTGAGTGTCTAGCTATCAGTCATCTCGGGGGAGAGTCGATTCCCGAACGGACATTCCGCTTGCGGCGGATCGGATGCAGCGGGAGTCTAAATCGCTCGTATGCAAGTAGATAGTCAGGTAGGCAATCCGACCAGACCGTGCACCGGGCGTGTATGTCCGGTTCTTGAGTGTGTGTGTTGAAATCGGAAAATCGGATTCTGAGTTTGAGTGTCTAGCTATCAGTCATCTCGGGAGAGAGTCGATTCCCGAACGGACAATCCGCTTGCGGCGGATCGGATGCAGGGGGAGTCTAAGTCGCTCGCATGCAAGTAGATAGTCAGGTAGGCCATGCACCGGGCGTGTATGTGTTGCTGGTTTGAAATGTAAGTGTTGAAAACCTTATTTATTCATCAGAATAGAGTTTTTTATATATTTAGAAAAGTTTAAGTTAGAACGACAAAGCGACAAAAATAAATGTATATACATAGGTTTATTATATGCGTTTACCTACCTTAATCTAACATAACGCAGTAACATGACACAATTGAAATATAACTGCGTCAGATAGCAGACAACGTTAATTGTTGCGGTAATATATCAACCATAAAAATATACATTTTAAAAATAATAATATACAAATACGTGAAAAAAAACGCAAAAAAAATTAGATTTTGGGCGGCCATGCTATTCAGACGGCCTCCGCAATCCATCGGATTCAATTCAACCGGTATCGAACCGCCTACCTTAGTGTTACACATGTCCTACGCCTTAACCTACCTAACTACCTATCGAGATGAAATGTACAATTAAATCTATAGCACTTGAGCCATTTCTACACAACGACGAATTCTGTATTAAAAATGTTAATTCGTAGAAATCGTGTGTACTAAAACCTTAAATCGCATATTTTTACGTTTCCGGTGTGTATATATCGTGTGGTTTTATTGTAGTCCGATAAACAAATACTGAAATAAAGACAATTAGGTACATAATAAATACGTAATAATAATATATACATATGCTAGGTAATTTAGCTGGGATTCCGAATACGTCGCGAGCGGGGCTGTGAGACGTTTAAAACTTTTAGAATCGTCAATTATCGTTCAAACAGAACGCGGCAACGGCTAAAAAGAATTAATATAATAATAAAATAAATAATTCGCGAAAAAAAAGAATTTCTAATAAAACACATCCACCGCAAATTTACACAATTCGCCGCGGCCGATATCGAACGCTCCACCGCCGGGTAACCTGCCTAACGCCCTAATCCTACCTACCTAGACACTGAGATGAGAATCGGAGTGAAATAAATGCCTCTTAAGGCGTCAATTATATATAGTTATTTATCAATTTTCTATTAATTAACTTGATTTTATGCTAATTATGAATAAAACCTATCTACCTATAGTATAGTCATATCGATCAATAATTATATATTGTTAATTATATATAAACCTAGTTCATCAAATAGTATAGTGATATCATTATAAAATTTAAATGCCAGAATTTAATTAAATACATGAAGATCTATTAGTTTATAATCAATTATTATTGTATTCGGTATATAGTATCTGCAGCAGTTTTGTATCATACATAAAATTTAAATTACCAGATTACATTACCTCAAACAATCATCTCACCTAAAAACTGTAATATATTTAGTACTACATAGAGTATACTTGTAGGTGTCTTATATAACTATATATCGTGTCTAGTCAAGTAGTATATATTAGAGAACTATTGCATATAATGCAGCCCATGTTAAACAGTATAGGTGTAGATAATAAAATCAAGTGTTACCTAATTTATTATTTAAAATAAATAGTTTGTTCCATATAATACTCTACCTATATAAGTTATATCAAATAGTATCATTATACAATTTAATTTTCAGACTTTAATTAAATATATAGGTACATAAAGTTCTATTTTGTTTATTAATATTGTATTATTTAGAATCTGTAGCAGTATTTGTATGCATTAATTATGTAACATTAAAATCAAAAACATTTAACCATTATTTTAATAGTATAAGAAAGATATAAGAACAACAAACAAATGAATATTTAAAAATATAAGTCGAGTGTTTTTTCTTTAATCAGAGTAACAATACTTTATTATTTGTATAAATAAAAACTTTTAGAATCGTAATAAAAAAAAAAAAAAATCGAAAAAAAATGGATTTCGAATTAACACGGCCGCCGCAAATTTACACAAATCCGCCGCCGCGGTCAGTATCGAACGCTCCACCACCGGGGAACCTGCCTAACGCCCTAATCATACCTACCTACCTATCGAGTTGAGAACTGGTGTGAAATCTCTGCCTCTTAAGGCGTCTCGCCGCCGCCGAGGAGAATCGCAAACGCTACGGCGGCTCTTTTCGTCGATTTTACTCGCCCGCGGCACTCGCCGGGAACGAAGTAGGGGCGGGCGCCGTCGGTAAATTTAGCGGGGATTCCGAATGAGGCGAGAACGGGGAGGTGGGACGTCCAAAAAACGGGTAAAAGTCGATTTTTCGAACGAAAAGCGCGACGACGGCGCGTCGGTTTTCGCGCGATCTCCGCGGAGAAACGGTCGTGACGAAAAAAGCGCACGTACCGGAGGCCGTTAAATGAGGCGGGGAAGGCGAATAAGGCGAGAACGGAGAGCCGGGAGGTCCGAAAAACGGGTAAAAGTCGATATTTCGGAAAAAAAATCGGAAATCGGAAAAACGGCAGCAAAAAGTGATAAGGCGCGGCGATAAGGAGCGGCGTTTGAGCGTTTGCTCCAAGGGTTTGGTTTTCCGTTCCAACGTTCCACTATAGCTAGGGGGCGCCACACGGTTAGCGTTTTATAATATAAGGACTAGACTTCGGGCGTTTGTCATCCCGCCTGCGGCGGAAAGACTGTGTGGGCGGTGGTGCTCTTTGTCGATTCACCTCGGGCGATACTGGGTTTTTCGATCCGGCCTGCGGCGGGAACGCGGGGTCGTCGGGTATCGTCGTGTTGGCAGCACTGGTCTGGCGGTAATTTTTGAATGCGGGAGAGTGTCTAGTCGTAAGTCACGGCCGCTGAAAATCGACCGGCGATTCAAGTCGATCGTACGACAAAGCCGGCCAGGTGGGCAATCCAAAGACGTGTATATGTCCGGTTCTCGAGCGTGTGTGTTGAAATCGGAAATTCGGATTCTGAGTTTGAGTGTCTAGCTATCAGTCATCTCGGGAGAAAGTCGATTCCCGAACGGACAATCCGCTTGCGGCGGATCGGATGCAGTCGGAGTCTAAGCCGCTCGTATGCAAGTAGATAGTCAGGGAGGCTATGAACCGGGCGTGTATGTCCGGTTCTTGAGTGTGTGTGTTGAAATCGGAAATTCGGATTCTGAGTTCGAGTGTCTAGCTATCAGTCGTCTCGGGAGAAAGTCGATTCCCGAACGGACAATCCGCTCGCGGCGGATCGGATACAGTGGAAGTCTAAGTCGCTCGTATGCAATTAGATAGTCAGGTAGGCAATCCAACTACGTCGGATCGCAGACCGTGCACCGGGCGTGTATGTCCGGTTCTCGAGCGTGTGTGTTGAAATCGGAAATTCGGATTCTGAGTTTGAGTGTCTAGCTATCAGTCATCTCGGGAGAAAGTCGATTCCCTAACGGACAATCCGCTCGCGGCGGATCGGATGCAGTGGGAGTCTAAGTCGCTCGTATGCAAGTAGCTAGTCAGGTAGGCAATTCGACTACGTTGAATAGTTAAAACAATAAGAGCGCAGTTTAAAATATGTTTAGTCATGGCAAAAGAATGATTCTGAAGCAGTGATCATCAACAGTTATAAAATTAAACAGTTAAGTCAAATGACAAAAGGGAAAACTATTAAGTGAAATAAAATTGTTCTGTTGAGGTTAAGTTTTTTTATTAATTCACTAAAATGAAAAACTATTAGTTATAGTACACAGTTACTCTCATCATATATATATATAAGTGTATTATGTATGTATGTATGTATGTATGTATGTATGTATATGTCCACATTAATTAAACATTTGATAATAAAACAAAATATTAATTTAAAGCAATGAATAGGTTATAATAAATATATAATAATAGTTCATAAGTAGTAATTAACAGTTATTGGAATTGTAAAATTGAATGTACAGGTTAGGTTAATTTCAAATTATTAAATAGCAATAGAATAGTTTTAATAGTCGAGTCAAATGCATTTATCATAATTTTTGGTCTTAAAAATATATGTCAGTATGAATTAAGCTCGGGGCAGTATAGATTGTATTAAGTATGAATGTAAAGACAATATCGCTCATAATTTGTATCAGTTTAAATAACACTAAAAAACCTTATTTCTTTAATTATACTTAATAATGAACACACACTGCCGCATTCAGTAATACAATCTTTTACAATAATAATGACTTAAAGTACATTCCTGGCGTAGAATAATCTAAAAATGTCATTGTAATAATAAGCAGGTTTATTGAGATATAAAATATGTATATTGTTATAGTTAAATAAATAAATGTTAACTTTAAAATCAAGTACCAATGAAAATACAAAGAAATTCACAGAGCATTTATACATATTTATAATCTTTCTAACAACAATAAATTTGAAACATTGTAAAAAACGTATTGCACTGTATAACAGTAGGTAAGTGTTATAGTGAAATTATAATATGATACATGTTGTAGTTCAAATCATTTTTCAAGGAGCTGTACAAAATAATGTTTAATTGAATGTGTATTAAAATAATATAAACATTTTTAAGAGTAGTACATGTGAAATGATGAAAAACTTATCTATAGTACCCAACTTACAAATTACCTAGATCAGTAGTAAGTAGTAGTAGTAAAAAATAGTGTATTTAAATAGAGAATGTGTTAGCTACACCTAAATCTAAGCTCTGTCTAACCTAACATCAATACAATTTATTGTTTTAACTTTTGAAATAATATAAACATTTCTAAGAGTACCACATGTAAAAACGTATTTTGTTCATTGGTTGTAAACTTGTAAATACCCATAATAAAAGTTAAAATACAGTGAGTTGAACTTTTAATGGTTGTGTGTTCATACACATATTTAATGGGTAAAATATGTGCTTATGTTTTAAACTGTAATAACAATAACAACAATGATTACATTTTAAAAATGTATTGCACTCTATAACAGTAAGTTTAGGTACTCATATGCAATAAGAGCATTTATATGAAATTATTATGTTATAAGTTGAATGTAAGGCTTATGTTACACTAATAAAATCATACACGGTGTGATTAAAATTATTTTTTAAAGAGTCTTCAATGTGATAAAATCAAGTACACATATATTCATCACCGCTGTGTATTGATATGACACACATCAGTAGTAAATATGTTACACTGTAGTACAAACAAAGTTAGTTGTATAAATAAAGGAAAGAAAGTATTAAAATAATCTTAACATTGCTAACAGTAAGCCAATATGTGAAATTATAAAACACTCATCCAGTACCCAGTTCACAGAAAAAGGAGAGGTTAGTAAAGAGTCTAGTAATACCTATTTAGTACTTTGTGTAGTAGTAACATTAAGAAAATGTAAATTTATGTGAGAAAACCTCAAGTGTTCTGTTTAGGTCAATATACCCATAATAAAAGTTGATATATTAGTATAGTGATAAGTTAATCTAGGTATCAAATTTTAGTCAATGTATGAAAATAAGCTTGGCCCAGCAATAGAAATCTGAAACAGCAGTGACACAATTGAATTTCGTTCAAGTTATTTTACAATTTAATTTCCAATAATATAATAAGTTGAATGAAAGTTTAATGATAAAAATAGACATTTAGTTTTCAAGAATGTTTTACCGAGCCACCTATAGTATAGTGATATGGTAAAGTATTAAGAAGGTACAGAAACATATGTATCTAAGAGCACAGTGAATAATCAAGCATGTAAGGAATTTTAACCGTAGGTTAGACATTACTCATTGTTATTGGCTTAACTTTGATAGTTACATACTATGGAATTAGCGTAAACCTAGCACTGCAGAAATTTTTGTCGAATGATATTTAAAAAGTTGGCTACGCACTATGTTAAGTAATTCTCATATTGTAAATATTGTGAAAATTGATCAAACTTGAAATAATAAAGATATGTGATCCACACGGTGTTATGAAAAGGCAATAAAGTCAATGTAATATCATGATTCTTGTTATAATATGTGATTATCTTATTTTGTGTATTAATCCGTAGCACGTGCCTATTTATTAAATTTAGTAGTATACTTTTGTGATATCATATGTATAAACTTCGAATGTCATTGAGTTAGGTCATTAAATTAAGTTATGTTGCTAACATACACAGTGGGTACATTAAACTCGTGAGAGTACACAACAGTATTAGTGACAAAGTGTAATTACTGAAGTCCAGCCCGACGGGTTTGGAGTCACGGTGTACTGCAATTATTGAATATAAAATGTATACACTCACCAAAGACGGCACTGATGTTGTCGACAGATGTAAATCAAAATGTCAGTTGAATTAAGTCTAAAAAGTGGACTGTATCTAATATCTAGAATGTAGAATATTTTGCTGTTGTAGTATTGTATGAATGTATTTTATTTTGAATAAGGTTGCGGTCATATATATAAACATGTGAGAATGATAAACCACAGCAAATAAAGTATTGCTGAGAGTACCACATGAGAAATGATAAAATACCTTTCTAGTGCACAACTTATACAATTAATAAAGGAGAGTCAACCTGTTTAGTAGTAATACATTAAGAACTGTGTAAGAAAATGTTTAAGGTAAAATTTAAAATAAAGTGAGTTAACCGCTGTAACTTACACTACCTGTTGCGTATGAGTTATTTAACATGACATTTTTAAGTGGGAAAAGTCTATCCGAATAACCGAAAATTATTTGTTTCGAAATAAGCTTGATCCAGTGTATGATATGCAGTGAACAGCAGTGTTGGTTAAAGTTTTTTTTTTAAACATTAAGAAACAGAATTTTAACTTACAACAACAATAAAAAAAAGAACGTTAAATTGGTGGTGTATTCATTTGCAACGTTTGGTAGTATAAAACTGTATACTTATACCTAAATAATCTCAATACAATTTATTATAAAAGTACCTATTGGTTTGCAGTTCAGTAGGTATAGTATCAAACTATAGATAACTGCCACCTGTTTTAATCCACACTGTATTGGTGAAACTAATAATACGTCTAACATACAGTTAGTATAATGACCAAGCGAGTAAATCTCATGCGGTAGGTACAGCATGACACAATTTGTTTGATACTACAGTGGTCAAAGGTTTTATATTGGTTGTTACTCAGTACTCACTATCTATGTAAGCTAATACTGTAAATGTTGTGTAGAATAACTATAATCTAAGTTAGAACGGCAAAGCGACAAAAATAAATGAATTTACATAGGTATATTATATGCGTTTACCTACCTTAATCTAACGTAACGCAGTAACATGACACAATTGAAATATAACTGCGTCAGATAGCAGACAATGTTAATTATTGCGGTAATATCAACCATAAAAATATAAATTTTAAAAATAATAATATATAATATTGTACTACTAACGCAAAAAAAAAATGAGATTTCGGGCGGCCATGCTGTTCAGACGGCCGCCGCAATCAATGGGATGCAGCCGGTATCGAACCGCCTACCTTAGGGAGAGCGCACACCAAAGCAGTGCGGTTGCGGCGCGTTCGCGGCGCACTGCATGCAGTGCCGCATTTAAAATAGAACACACGTTATCTTATGGGAATGCCCACACCAATGCAGTGCGGCGGCGGTGCAGTGACGTTGTGTATGCGGCGCGCTGCATGCGGTGAGGCATGGCGGTTTTTTCTTGCAGTGCGCGTGCGGTGAAAAGTCAAAATATAAACAATTATCGATATTGTACATGGCATAGATATAATATAATATCTACTATGGTACATGGTTTAAGTTGTTATACGTTATCAATTGTAATCATTGTATCAAACTTCAAACTACGACTACCTAATAAGAGTAATAACACAGAACATTATTTTTGGTATTTTTTAAAAATATATTTACCTATTCAAACTTGAAACTTATATAAAAATGGCGGAGGATTGTGAAAAAATGGTGCAATTGGTTAAGCACATCGAAAACCACCCATGTCTTTTTGATTACAATCGAGCGGATTATTCTAACGACACAGTCAAGACAGCTGCATGGCATGAAATTGCAAAGGAAATTAATTTATCAGGTAAGTAACATCATTTTAATTAAATTACCTTCTTATAATGAATATGAAACAGAAACATGTATTGTGTGATGAACGCATATAATATGTTGAATAATTTACAATTATTCACAATTTTTGTTCACCAGCTACTAAATTTCTTACACTGTTCTAGTTTGTGCCCTCAGGCAGTATTGAGCAAACATTTTCTATGATTAATTGATAATTAAAGTTTGTAACTAATTTTTTTGCCCAATACTGCCCTCTGATTTTTAATAATATTGTCAAGGAGGCAAGCGAGGGGTAAACACCTTGGGGGTAATCAGTGTACAAGGTGATGGTATCATGGGTAATCATAGGGGTAATCATGGGTAATCATGGGTAATCATAGGTATGGTCATTGAAATCAGTAATCTGGTGTACAAAACTTCTGTCAGGTATTTACCCCTCGGAGGCAAGTAAATGTGATTATTCACTTATTTATTTTTATTCTTTTAAATATTAATACTAATATTAATGACTAATGGCAATAAATGTTACTTCCTAGTTACATAGGTTATAGACTTTATAAAAATGTATTAAACAAATACTAATGTTTATATTTATTATAAGAAGCCCAGTCTTATAATTTAATTAAAATAATATTATTAATATCAAAATATTTATACCAAGATTTTAAGTGACAACTACATTAGAAATTAAGATAGGTTCATCATATTATTATACATACAATAATCCTGAAGCTAGTTTGAGTTCAGTAAAAAATCACTAAGATATCTCATAGACCATAGTATTTATTTGAAACTGTTTAATTTACATTTAAAAATTATTTATTATTTTCCTATATCAAATGTGCATTAAGAAAAATTTTCTTGCCAAGGTACCTGACCTTCATTTGACATAAAATAACTACACAATAACTCTCTGTTATTTTCTGCAACTCTTGTGGGTCTTGCTACTTGAATAAGTGGTAGTTCTTGATTATTTTGTACTCCCATTGAATCAATTGATTGAGGATGTGATGGTGTAGAAAATGTACCTTCTCGCATACGTATGAAATTATGCAGAACACATGCTGCTTTAATAACAGATTCACATGTTTTTATCTTGCAAGCTAGAGGTTGCTCAAATACTCTAAATTTAGAAACAAGCATTCCAAATGAGCATTCTACGCTTCAGGCTTCTTCTGGCTCTGGAGCACCTAGTAAATAAATAAAGATATATTATTCATTTTTATGAAGTCTTCTTAGGTTAGGTTCCAACTTATATTTTATAAGTGGCTAATTAAGTTATTTTAATTAATTAATTTATTTATTGAAATATTATACGAGTTTAGACCCAGTTATATGAATGAATTAAATTTAATACAATAGCATTCGAAAGATAAATTTTTAAACAGTAAATACTTAATTTAATAGTACAAACAAAAATATTAATAATATATATGTATAGCATATACAATAAGATACAATAGCATTCAAATATTTGTTTAATTAATATTATATTTATTTTAATATTATTGTATATACCTGTAGTTAAAAATCCTTCTGGTTTTATTTAATGATCTTTTGGGAAAAGGTCTCATCAGGTTTTTTTTCAATGGGAAGGCTTCATCTGCTACAAAAAAATGTGGGAAAGGGCCCTTGGAGTCCCAGCCAGGTAAAGGCTTTGGGTCAGGGGCATCCAGCAAATCATTTTCAATGGCTTTGCCTAACGAACTTCTTCTAAACACCCTACCATCACTATTCCTGCCATAATCCCCAACATCAATGGTCAAAAAAAGTCCATCAGCATCTACACATGCCATTAAAACAATACTAAAATATTGCTTGTAGTTGAAAAAAGCTGATCCCATTTTTGGAGGGCATTTAATTTTAAAATGTTTGCCATCTATAGCACCTTCAAAATAAAATTAATTATTTTCTTCAAATTATATAAATTTAATTTAGGTAGACATTTTTGTATAAAATTTACCTAGGCAATTGGGTATATTCCATAAATCCAAATAACGTTGCGAAACGTTTTCCCATTTTTCTTTTGTTGGTGGCGGCATATATTTTTCTTTTAAGCATTCCCAAATTGCTATAGTTGTTTCTTCAATGATATTCCTTGTAGTAGACTCTCCTCTCAAAAAATACATGGAGTGTGCTTTAACGTTACCTCCCATTGCAAGGTATCTAAAGAGTAGTAAACAACTCATAGTACTAATGTCAAATTATTTTTTTATAATTGTATGAGTATATTTATATATTATAGGTAGGTACACTTACTGAACATATTTAGTTTTAAAGTGTCAAAAATATTTTAATTGTGATTATTAATTTTTGTAGTGGCTGATTGTAAAGAAAAGTGGCGTAATATCCGTGGTCGATATTTACGCCAACTTAAAGATGTGCCGCCAAGTGGATCAGGGACCAAACGAAAGAAAGTCTATTACCTTACTTGTTGCATATTCAGCATTTATAATTTATATTGTATACTAAACGTTTATATTAATAATAATAATCATAAGTATCATATTACGATCGGTGGGGATTGTCCATCGGTCATTAGCAAGTAGACAATATTAATGTACGTCATTACGATTTATATGTTTGACAATAAAAGACTATAATTCACGTTTGTGTTATTATTCATATTAATGATACACAACAATTTGGCGACGAAGATAACAATAGTTTAATCGTAATCATTATTGCTTTAGAAGTTTCAAGTGTTAAGTGTATTCATACTAATACAAAATGACATCTCCAAAGCCTGAGTCTATAATGAACTTCAATCAAGTTATTGGGTCACCAGGAACATTTGAAACAGGTATGGATATTACAATTTTTGAGTCAAAATTAACAAATTTTTTTTTGGCCAATTCAATCGAAAACAACATTCAAAAAAGAGCAATATTACTGTCATCGGTCAGTGAGGAAATTCATAAAGTGCTTTTTAGTTTATGTGTTCCTAGCACGCCTAACGATGTTGAGTATGATACTCTTATGAAAAGTTTAAACAAGTATTTCAAACCAATTAAGTCCTACTTTGCGGCTAGGTATAACTTTTATCAGGCTAAACAAAGACAGGACGAATCTGTGTGCCAATGGGGTGCACGTGTTAAGAATCTTGCTTCAAAATGTGGTTTTTCGTCGGAACTATCAACGGTCATCCGGGACATATTCGTTGTCGGTATGGGTTCAGGACCAATCCAAGATCGTCTGTTAGAAGAAGATGCTTCAAAAGTTGGAGTAACGTATTCAATTCTAATAGAAATTGCAACAGCCAAAGAAGCAGCAATGAATGACAAATGTGGTTGGAAAAAAGAAGAATGCGCAGATTTGAAGTACCAGAAGAAAAATAATGGACACTTTCAAGCCAAGCAGGGTTTCAACGCATCCAAGGAACAGAAAACCAAATGCGGGATTTGTGGCCGTTCCAACCATCTTCAAAAAGATTGTAGATACAAGGACTACCAATGCAACAATTGCGGTGAAAAGGGTCATTTGTCTACCGTATGTAAAAAGGGTAAGAAAGAAACAAAAAATAGTAAAACACAAAATAAATTTTTATCTAATAACGACGATGATGACGAAACAGTTAATCATGATCTTTCTAATACTTTTTTTTCTATAATCGATCAACATTCAGCGGTGAAACCGTTTATGGTAAATTTAATCGTAGAAAATAACAATGTTAACTTCGAAATTGACACCGGTTCACAACACAGCGTAATTTCAAAAAGATTATATCGTCAACTGTTTAGTCTCATCGAATTAAAAAAAAACCGACATTTCACTATCTGATTACGTCGGCAATGACATTAAACCGATGGGAAAAATATTTGTCGATTCGCAGTACCAAAACAAAAAATTTACTATGTGTCTTTATGTAATCGAAAATGGTGGTCCGCCACTAATAGGTCGAAATGATATAAAAAATATAAAATGTTCTACGTTATTTAATATTGAAAATGACGTAAGTGTCGATAGTATTATAAGTAAATATAACAATGTTTTTAAAGATGAAGTAGGTACTTTTAACAAATACGAAATTTCATTAAACATCAAAGCAGGGGCGGTACAAAAATTTCACAAACCAAGGTCTATTCCTTTAGCATTAAAAGGCAAAGTTGAAACCGAAATAGAGCGTTTAGTTAAAAGTAATATTTTATTTCCCGTCGACCATAGTGAATGGGCAACTCCAATAGTACCAATATTAAAACCGGACGGCACAGTTAGAATTTGTGGGGATTTTAAAATAACAATAAATCCAGTATTAGAAGGGACCGAATATCCGCTTCCAAAAATAGAACATTTGTATGCAAATATTAGTGGTTCAAAATATTTTTCAAAAATAGATTTAAAAGACGCATACCAACAAATGGTTATTAAAGAATCTGATCGCAAATATACCACTATTAATACACACAAAGGTTTATTTAGCTATACCCGTAACCCTTTCGGTATAAAATCATCGGCAGGGGAGTTCCAAAAAGCTATGGAAACTTGCACAGCAGGTCTTGAGGTCATAGGTATATTCCAAGATGATATAATTGTTGCAGGATCTACTATCACAGAGCACAATGCTCGTCTAGAAAAATTACTAAATGTATTGTCAAATACAGGTTTAAGAGTAAAGTTGAATAAGTGCAAATTTATGCAAAAATCAATTGAATATTTGGGTCACAGGTTAGATGAAAATGGTTTACACACACTAACAAAACA